>QFDX01000297.1:7166-49333 GCA_003315875.1 Lactifluus piperatus | reverse complement strand
ACCCTAACACTCTGACACTCCTCAGCACATTTCTCACAGAACAGGACGACGAGGACCACCCTCAGTCCGGCCCCGACTCCCAGGTTCATCTCTAGGTATTCCTCACCCCGCCAGCTGGCGGTTTCTCACAACCGTACTCATGTTTTCCGGTTACTTGTTTCGTGCAGCGTCTTGGTCTTCCCGACTTGTTCGAGATTGCCTTTCATCAGTAACATACTTTTTTTTTTGTTCCACATGCCTCTCGAATTGTAGCTTACACCGCGTCGACTTGGTTATTGTCCATTTTGGTAGATCCCCCCCACCAGGTGTCACTAATAAAATTGACATGTTGGCAACACATGGTGCCCTGTTCGGTTACAGTTACAACCTCATAATCTCGCGTGCTCTTTGAGCCCCTGCCCAAAGATTCGTTCGGACGTTATTTTCTCCTTTTACGCCTCCGGTTTGATGTTTGATAAGCGGAAGTGTTGTCTCTATCTCCCGCGGGGTGGACCTTCCTCTTCGCCGGTGCCTTGACAGGTTGTGCACCTGGGGCGTTATTACTTTTTGCAACTGCGACTTCGGCTTGGCCTACGTCCGAACGTGTGCTGCGACTGCGATGACGCACAAAGCACGAAACAAAGAAACCGTTCGTGGCATCTTCCGCAGGAGAGCATCGTATCACCGCTTCTGTGTCTAGTAGACCACGATATGATGAATGAGTAATCACCGACAAACGATTGAATATAAAAGAAAAAGGGGCGCGCGTATAGCAACCAACCCACCTGCGTCATCCAAAAACCCGGGTTGTCCTCGTCGCGACCAAGCGGGGAGTACGTCAGCGCGTGGTGCCAACCTGAATCCGCCCGCGGCTGCTTCGGCGTTTTGCAATGCTGCGTGGACGACCTGTTCGTTCTCCTCGGGGTGGACGCTACATGTAGAGTACACAATCTTCTCCACGGCCGGAACTGCGGCCCAGAGAATTATTTTTTTGTTTCAGCGTTGTCCCAAAAAAATCCGCAGCGAGGAAAAATAGATTGAGGGATAAATAGGATAGGGATAGGATATTGTAGGGGCTGGGGGGAAGGGGAGGAATATTAACATGTGACATACATTTCATGGCGTGACGTAACATCTGTAGCTGGAACGCCGACAGCTTCAAGAGCCGCTCCTGTCGACGCGCAACGCTGGAGCTTTCTGCCTCTGTTGCCAGGAACGTTAAGGTGGTAAATTAACTGTGCCTCCAGGGTCGTACGCCACGAACGTACCTGCTTCCTCAAGGCTGTTGAGACGATTGATGATGCCGGATCCTGTGCAGGACGGATCGAGGAGGCTGATTCTCGCAAATATAGATGAGACACCTAGCTCGGCGTGCGGTGAATACGGGACAAACCTACATATGTGTAACGCGGCTATATTTTTGATCGTTGAAATCTGTGGAGAGAAAGTCTACGTTGAACGGCTCAACGTTGCTGCACCCTGCGCGAACTAGCATAGCCTTCAGGGTACCGTGGCGCTGGCGGTCACGCTCAAATGCCAAGATCTACTAGAGAGTTAGGAAGGGGGGAAAAAGGCCAACGTTGGCACGGAGGAAATCGGAGGTTGTACCTTGCCCTTATTGGCCATTAGTGCGCTCAAGTGGGACGTTTTGTTTCCGGGCGCCGCAGTGGCATCGATAATAACGCTCCCTGGATGCGATGGCGGAGCGAGTACGACGGCAGGGAAACACGAGGCCTTATCTTGAAGTATGAGTCGGCCATCAGAATATTCCGGAGTGTCGACGAGCTGTGTTTGTGGAGGAAACAATAAAACATTTCCTATATGCGCGTCCCGAGCAAAACTCCTAAGCGGAGATCAGAAGAGTTGACATTAGATTACTAAGTCGAGCGTACCGCTTTTCTGCAAGGGGATTGCCAAGGTCATACCCATACTTACGGAAGGTGCTTATGGCCTCGTCAGTGGTCCATTTCAAGGTATTGATCCGCACATATCGAGGGATCTGAGCTAGGCCAAGGGGTTAGTTGTCTCGATACGGGGTAGGTCGGTTGAGGCGAAACACGAACACCCACCGGCTTGTACGTCACTTGCTGCGGCCAGCTCGTTGTCGGACTTGACTCCCCGCCTAATTTTGACACGCTGCAACTCGCTGCGAAGGCGTGTCTTGTGGCGAAGCAGCGCCTGTTTCACTGGGCCATCGCCAGCTTGAATACCACCGGCTAGGAGAAGATCATGGACCAGCACTAGAGCGAGATTGCGAGAGGTGATCTTTTTCTCTTCCTTCAAGAGATTTGCGGTCTCAATCACATCCACAAGCGCGGACTTGTCTACCGAGTAGTGCGTGAGTGGGGCAATAAGAGTTGGACCGTTGGGGGGGATGCCCACATTTCAGAGTCTCCAAAACGAGCGCCGCGGTACGCTTGCGAGTCTTTTCTGGAAGGGTATTTAGGAGGCTGTTCACTGAGCCGTTCTTTGCATCCAGACGGTCGATGATTCTAGCGGCGTCAAAGTAGAAGTTCATGATTTATTGCTGAGCGTATGAAAAAAAGGAGCGAATATCAGAACAGGTTATATAACGGAGAACGTAGTGTAGCGTGCTTTTAGCAGTAGGGACATCACTAGTATCAGGACAAAACGTAGGGAAGAGTTTCTGTCCGAGTCTGCAAAAGGCCTGGTGTCAGCAAGCTTGTAGGGATTCACATTAAGTGTGGGTATTCAGAAATGATAGAATAATTCCGCAAGCGTGTGTGACGCATTCGGACAATGTAGATAAGATTGTGGAACATCATGATGAGAAGAGAGAGAGAGAGAGCTCACCAAGACTTTGTTTCGAATATTGAATCACTTGGTGTGTGTGCTGTGCAGTGCTGTGGCTGTGATTTCTTAGTATTTGTTCATATTTGTACCTTGCGCGTCGCGCTTCAACGCGGCTTCGCGCCTCCTCGGGTCTCTGCCAGCTGCCAGCACGCTTTTTGATCCAAACGACAACCGATCCCCTCAAAAGTGAGGGCATTTTTTTTGTCTAGTATGTGTATTTTATCAGAAAATTTCTACAGTGGCTATCGAAACAGATCTGTATGATGTGTTGGGAGTGTCTCCAACTGCCACTGGAGGTAGGCATGTGGAACCGCCACAAGAAGCGCGCATGTTCTAACACCAAGCTGTCACTCAGACGAGATAAAGAAAGCATATCGCAAGAAGGTCCTTATGTTCGCCTTTTCTTTCACATGAAATCCTGAGTGACCTCTCTTTAGGCTAGGGACCTTCACCCGGTATGCTGACATGTGCCTGTGAATTCCACGATTGACCTCGGCTTGACTTGGCGGTGTTTCCCCCCTCAGGACAAGGTATGCTACCCTGCCCTGTTTCCTTCCACTATCTGAGCTTCTTCTAGAACCCAAATGACCCAGATGCCATTCGAAATTTTCAGGAACTGGGTGCAGCGTATGCCTCTTATCTACCATTCATTTCACCATTGGTTTTACGCTCACCTGAATTTAGATATGAGATTTTAAACGACCCAAATACTCGTGAAATCTATGACTCCCATGGAATGCAAGGCCTTGCTGGCCCTGGCGGTCCTCAGGGTGGCCCAGACATGGGCGATTTCTTTGCCCAATTCTTTGGCGGAGGCCCGGCGTCGTCCTTTAGCTTTGATCTCGGTGGTTCCGGGGGGGCATTTGGGAAACGGAACAAGGGACAGGACAGTGTAATTCCATATGAGGTTTCACTTGAGGATCTCTACAATGGAAAGACTGTCAAGGTGAATATGGAGAAACAAGTGGAATGTGGAGTCTGCAAGGGGCGAGTATGCACTTATAAACGATGCTTTCTTTTCAAATGCTCAATTAGAGTAGGTCAGGAGCCAAAGGCAGCGCAAAAGCCAAGAAATGCGTATCATGTGACGGCCAAGGCTGGAAACATATATACTCTCAGGTACTTTGTTCTTTGTTCTTTACAATATAATCCCACTTTCTGATTACAAAATGTTACAGGTCTCTACCGTCCGTATTGCGACTTCGCGGGCGCCGTGCGTTGATTGTCATGGCACGGGTGAGATCGTACGCGAGAAGGATCGGTAAGTTTGTAGTTTTGATGCGAAGTAGCCCGCTCTTAGGAAGTTCTGAAGATGCAAGAAGTGCAAGGGCGAGAAAGTCGTTGAGGAAAAAACTCGACAAGAGTTCCACATTGAACGCGGCATGCCAGATGGACAGCGCGTCATTCTCGCAGGTGCTGGAGATCAAGAGGTACATTCTGCCGCTCTCAGCTCGCAAGGGGCTTGTTTTCACCTGCCTATCCCAGCCCGGCCTTCCACCAGGTGATGTTATCTTCGCACTAAAAACCCAACGGCACAAGTCGTTCGAGCGTTCAGGGAGTGATTTGCTCGCCACCGTCTCTATCACTCTTTCCGAGGCACTTCTCGGTTTTGACCGTATACTCATTAACCACCTTGATGGCCGAGGGGTCCGAGTAACAAGTCCAAAAGGCAAAGTCATCACGTCGGGGATGACAATTATCCTTCGCAACGAAGGTATGCCAACCCACAAGAACCCAGACGTGCGCGGAAATCTCTACATCGTTGTGGAAGTCGAGATGCCCAGCGAAGATTGGATGAGCAATGTGGATCATAAAGTTGGCACCCTACCCTATTCCCCCTCGTGCCTTGCCAGTGTCTAATGTATTTTTATAGGACCTCGCCGCATTACTACCACCAAAAAAGGCCGACATCGAGCCTCTGCCAGAAATCATAGATGATGTAGCGTTCGAGGAGGGCTCGTTAGCCGATGTGCGTGCACGGTCCTTTCCCGCGGGCTTGGGTTTCTTTGACCACGCATTTGCGTCGCAGTTTGGCGGTGGTGATGAAAACGACTGGGAGGACGATGACGAGGCGGATGATGGTGGACCTCCAGAGTGTCAAACTCAGTGAGCAAGGGCTTGTCTTACGGTGGTGGCGGTGATATTGGTGTTGCACCCGTGGTGCTTCCTTGTTGCTGCTCACAACCCACAAGTCCCCTGGATCCCCTGCTCGTATCTGCACTACGGGATGTTCACCTTTCACGAGTGGGCCACGTATTCTATCATGCGCATATACATACATATATACCATCTACATGTAGTGTTGCCGCGAGTTCTAGTTGACACCGGTGTGACTCGAACTCGGACCGGAAATAGTGACACCGTTATCAACTCGGACCGCGAGTTACACACCGGTGCAGCTTGCGAGTTGTGTATTTTTTTTCCCACACGCTCAAAGTGTCATACTGACATAGCCAATACAGTACTAGTTGAAATGCCCACTTTGCACTTGTATATCGTCATCCGCTCAGTCATCGAAACTGTGGGAAATGCTTATATTTGCATTATTCTCATTGGCTGGAGAAAACGGTCCGCAATCATCCGAACTCGCGGGCCACACCGGTGTCAACTCGACGGTGCGAGTTGAAATCGAGTTGACAACTCGGACTGCACCGCACCACACCGCGGCAACACTATCTACATGTAACCTTGACATCTCATCTGAGATTACTATGACTAGATTCTAGATTATGTCATCCTTCCATTCCATGACGTCACAAAGAGTGACTCTGTGCTCAGTGAGGTGAGCCAGCTCAAGCTATGTAGGTACCTAACGTTCAGTGTTATCAATCACAATCACGTACCTACGCTACGCATTAGGCAGAGTCGTCTCATTATTCCCACTTGGCAGACTTCAGACTTCAGGCCTTCAAGCTTCAGGTGCGCCTCTTTCTCAATCACCTATGATGCGGTTCCTGCAGCGTATTTTACCGATGATGACAGGGCCCCGCACAGTCTGAGTTTCATGTGATCACCGCGTAGAGGTGTGGTAACCCAAGGCCCAGGTTAATACAGTCGAACTTCTCTACATCCATACCCCTTGTTGGATCGTCCGGACTATTTGATTTGGTAGATCCCAAAGGCTATAGGGTTTTAAACTTGAAGGGGTTATGGCGTTTCGATTGTAGTTGTGAGAAGAAAAAATAAATAAAGGTCACCCATCGGCTCTACGTAGTAGTACGAACTCATAAATAATAGGCTCTATTCTTTACCCGCAATTTTAAGAATGTGGTGACTTGGAATCGGTTCCAGTCGCTGCTACTATACTAGCAGCGTCCCAATATCAAGTGGAATATACTCGACATTTTGCAACCTAACCTCGAGTAGGGCTCCCTCCCGATTGGCCTGTGGAAGATAAATAAAAGATTTGCGATTTGTTCCCCGCTTCATTGAAGCGCTGATACGTCTTCCACAGGTACAATCTCAAGTCGGACCCCAGATTCGTCGGCGCTGTTGTGGTCTTTGCTGGCAACGCCGGATCCTCATACTCGGTTTCCCCCCAAAGGAACGGGGAAAACCATTGGGGTATCGCTATCGTGCATATCCTCCTCCGGTATTATTCAAGATTAATAATCATGCTTGGTACCAAAAAGCGCGGAAGCGTGAGTTTAGTGGAGTGAGAACCGTGCGTGAACTTGAAGTTGTCGGTGTCACAGAAACAATCAGTCATCGCGATCAGTTGGCGGCGGGTCTCGACCTTCACCCGATCTATCATACTTTCCAAGTTGAGTTCTGATGCCTAGGCCCAGGACGATCGCTTTCTCGCGTACTGTATGCGGTTGGGGAAATTTCCTGGAGCTGACGCCGGCAAGTCGAACGCCACTCCAGTCGCAGGTTCTGGGGTATCGTCAGGCACCGTATCGCGCCCAGCTGTTGGTTCCGCTCCTACCTCAAGTAGACAAGTGCCCCCGCCCCGCCTTAATATTGGTCGTGCATTTGTTTTCCCCTGCCCTGGCCCTTCAAAAGTATCCGACCTTCAAGAGCAAATGGAACGACGAGTCTACCAGCGGCCACCTTTGCCATCTGCCCAGCGATAGCATCCTCATCGTTTATAGAGCTGCTTTAAGAGGGTTTCCCAGACAACTTGAATATATTCTCGATCTTCTATGCAGACTTTTCGATTGTGGAACTTCGGGACATCCCCGTGCCTATGTCTACAATCAGTGGACATTCCCGGCCCAAGCCGGTCTCGTGTTGATCATACAGTAGTACTATGGCCGAACAGAAACACAATTGCAGTGAGGTGCCAAGGGGGTCTTGCCATTTGTGGTTCTGTTCAGTGTAAATATCAAGAAAGAATGATACCAACGTGAATGGGTAAGGGTCAAAGCGTATGTAGCAGATAGACTCTGACCATGGCCTAACCTAAGAGTGATTCAGAAACTCTGCATCCCAGGTATCGAAAGCATCTATCTAATCTCACTATACACGTGCGTCAGCGCAGAATCACCGGTAGTGTGGGGCAGACGACATATCTGGGGTGCCTCTACAAACTGATGCCACGAAACAGAGCCATTCGAAAGCCGAGATACGTTTCCCAATATGTCAAGATAAGCATGATCATGGGAAATCGCGAGCGTCGAAAGGGGATGAAACGGAATCAAAGAATTTATGCGGCATGTACAGGTTTCAATGATGGACCACTGCCAGTGTACTGACCGATAACACGCGACATGGGCGTCCGTGAGGGCAGTGATTGAGTTACTAGCCTGAAACAGTTATCAATGTGACAGATGAGCGAGAGTGGCCCTGCAGGGGCTCTTCCTGGATAGTTGGTCACAAGGAGACCAAAATCGGACTTACTCAAGTGCTTATCTCATGAGGCATGGGGTCCGTGCCTGCTGTGTGCTGGGAGGGACATCGCGCAATCGGTGGTGTGATCCGACAGATTAGGCAATCCCATAGTAATGGAGTGGCGCCAGAACAACCGGCTCGTGACAGGAAAGATTACGGTCAGTACAGCGTTCGAAAGAAATGTTCAGGACGCACCTGAAAAGCACGCGCATAGTGCCAGTATTGTATCTGAATGGGTGACCGTTCTGATTAATGTTGTCCGCGGCGCACGAGCGGCTAATGAATTCTGCTCCTGAACTACGACAAAGAATCGTGTGACAGTCGGCGGGATAACCTGGTGTCAAGGAAAGATACCACAGGGGTGTTGAAAGGAGCCTGGCCAATTGGCTGGACCACACTAGGGGGTGGCTCAAGCGAGACATCAGAATCATATGTGAACTGGACGGAATGGAGGACATGTGCCTCAACATAATTACGTGGCAGGGAAACTACAAAAAGAGTTATTCCAGGGGAGTTGCGCCCCCAAATGGATCTGGAGATATATTGACAGTAATGACAGTTCCACAGGCGCACGGATACTCGCATAAACCATATGTGTTTCGGAGGACATGACACCTGATCGGCCGGTGTGGCATGCATGAGTTACATATACATTGCGGAGGGACATGAGCATATGCATGACAGCGCTGTAGCCTATGAGTCAGATGTTTGCCCAGCATATGTCTGCGTAATGTCGATAACACGCAGCCGGACTGTTGTACGGGTCCGATAACGTGGCCTGTAGAATAAAG
The DNA here is from genome assembly GCA_003315875.1 of Lactifluus piperatus. Taxonomy (NCBI): domain Eukaryota; kingdom Fungi; phylum Basidiomycota; class Agaricomycetes; order Russulales; family Russulaceae; genus Lactifluus; species Lactifluus piperatus. The sequence continues at coordinate 40,916 of QFDX01000297.1, read as the reverse complement.
GGACGTTATCTCACGTTCCAATTAAAATCGTGGGTATATGGGAATCTGGTACATGTCACAGAGCAAGCGGCTGCGATGAAAGAACCCTATCTGGAGCGCTGCCGTGAGGAAGCTTGGAAAACTGATGGAAGTAGAAGGTATTAAGGATGCACCCTTTCTCAGGCTCGACGGAGGCCGGTCTTTCCCATCGGGAGCGTTGACGAAAAGCCTCCTATGAGTTCCGGAGATATACGAAACAACATCGAAGAACGCGTTTCAGGCCTAACACAGGTCTACCATTCAGAACAGTCGAACAAACGTGGGTGAGTCTCAAAGTGGTACCGTGTCATGAAAAACCAACACTAGCATTTTCACGAGCATCGACTCTCGACTAGTCGGCGAGGGTGGCAGTGCCGGATGAGTTGCGTGGCTTCGCAGTGTATTAGAGCGAACCTTTGTTCTGGCATAACACAACCCAATCTCTTCCCATCTCAAACTGTCGATTGGGTACCAGGAACAATGAGTCACGGAACCACGGTGCGAAGGCAGGTGATCTCAACCCATCCAGCGTGGTGGTTAGAGTACCATCGGGGAATGAGTCCTGGAACCAAGGAAAGAGTACGAGGACAAAATTTATTTCGGACCTAAAATAAGGGATCCTCTCCTACCCCCAGTAGTCGATGAGAACGTCGGCATTATTTAAAGGCAGGATTATGGAGGGACATTACGACGAACGCTTTTTCAGACCTTACAAAGAATGACCTCTCGAACAGTCGGCAGGCACATTAGCCGTGTATGAGTCAAAGATCTAAGGAGCAGAAATTAGGGCCAACCTTTTTTCACACCTAACCCAGATGTTCTCCCTCTCGACTCTCGAGCAGGTGGTAAGCATAACATAACATCAATGAATATGTTATGGAGCTAAGGAGCAGAAATAAGGACGGACCCATTTCGGACTTAACACAGGCAGATGTTGGCTCATCTCGAACAGGCGGGGAGGGAGAACATCTGCCTGTTTTAAGTCCAAGAATTTGGGCCACATAGAATGTGACGCTGGCACGAGAGGAGAAAGCACTCACTGCACCGCGGACTTGATGGGCCAGGCTGATTTGACTCCTTTCTTGCCAAAAGTCCGTGGCATGCACGCAGCCTTGGTAACTTGTAGCAACCTCCTCAGTTCAGGTGCAACGCTTTACATGTCTGCAGTGTGAGGTTTCAGAACAAGACGTAAAGGTTAACAACTCTACCGGCGTGCGTGGAGAGCGTGCCAAGCACCGTCCTAGTGAGAGCTAAGGGTCGACCGAGTGGGTTCCACTTCGGGGAAGTCGGTTTGAAAAGAGACAGTTGAAGCAAGGACTAGAGCGTGAGACGTACGCTCTGTCAGAATAAGCAAAGCATTGGCCTTGACGTGGGGGAACCTCGTCGGTCACATCAGACAGGAAGCCCTATCTCGAATCCTGCCGCGTGAGCCGTTAGCATAACTATAACTATTCAAAATGCTAGATAACGTACCTCGCGTCTCTCATAAGGATTCAGGACCATATAAGAACATAGAAATGAAGCTTTCCTCAGACCTAAAATAAGTCAGGTCTCCGCCGTTCAACCTGCTCAACCAGGTATCAGATGTCAGTGAATTCCACATCGAAAGGACGCCAGGACGACCTATTATTTCCACCCCTGACGCAGGTTTTCAGACATGACAAAGGCAGGTATTTCCCCGAGGTGTCGGCGTAGGTATCACCAGTAAATGAGCTCACGAACTAATAGAAGGGCATTGGGACAAACCTTTTTTCGGACCTGACGCCGGCAGATCTTCTGAAGAGGAAAGGAAAGGAAAGGAAGACATGAGTCTCCATGTGGAAACCCAGAGCGACACCGGCGCCCGCCACACGTCGCAGTCGCGGATGCGCCGTGCGGCGGACGTCAATGCCGCGGGGGGGGGGGGGGGGGGGGGGGGGGNGGGCATGGAAGACCACTTATCATATAAGCCCAGCATCATCCTGTCGTCTGGTTCAGGTCGCGTGGTATATTCCAGTTCGTTGAATCGTCGAGTGACTCAATTCCCTCGCCCTACAAGAATAAAAAGGAGGTAATCCCCTTGATTGCGCACTATCAAAAAGAATGTAGTCAGCGTGACAATACGACATTTACGCGGACAGAATAGGATAATTGACTGGGGAAGTAAATATGTCACCGCGAAGGGAAAGTACGGCCCTTCGGCCTGGGAACGCACCTTCGCTTGCAAAGCCAATTCGCTACGTCAAACCAAGCTCCGGTGCTTCAGTCAATGAACAATGGACACAACATTCAGCAGAGACACACAACGACAATCGTAAGGTCACCTATCCAAGACTTCGTCGACAAAGGGACCTCTAGCACAGGCAAGTCCAAGTTGATGGTGGAAGAAGATACCATATAGCCGGCTAATAGGTACTGTATAAAAGCCAATTCCTACAAACAAGTTCGGTCAGTGGGCACACTTGGAATTCACCATCCGCAGAAGTCACCAGGTGAGCAAAGGCACACACCCTGTGACGACCGAGGCAAGCTAGGGAGCTGACCTCCCAGGAAATGGAACGCATCTCTCGGCCCGAGAGCATCCACTTCCCGGAAAGCCAAGGCCCCCACGCATGCCATTCGTCATTTGTTGTACGGCCTAGGGGCCTAATACAAGAAGTAAGGCACAATAAGCGGCGAACAGAGAGATTAAGGTACTCACGATTGTGCAGGGAATTCGGCAGGTGTTTCGCAAAAGAAGGCATCAACTGGTCTGCAGGTATTCAATGGCCGGGATTGGATGCAGCGCTCTACGTGTCTGCAGATTGTGAATTGAGAACAAGACGCGAAGCAGCAGCCACTCACTTCATATTGACAGCGACCGAAATACCGTCCTCGTAGGCGACGAGGGCAACCCCTCGGCCAGGGTGCACCCCGATTGCCTAGAGTCGGACGCACCTCAGAGCAGCTTGAGGGCACCTACGGTACTAGTGGGCCCCCGACATCTGAGCACAGCCCCTCGGCCTGGGCGCACTCATCCGCTGGCAGACCCCACCTGCCGTGCAGCTCGACTTGGGCGAGTCTGTATCGATACCACATCAGATCTGGATGAGCTTGGAACGGGACGGGATAAGTGGAAGGAGAGAATACTAACCTTGACATTTGCAGAAAGCGGCTCATAGGAGGTCGATACCGCAACGTCAGAACACACGCTCGGCCAACGTATGCTCCTTCGAGTGCGGGATCGATACCCCCCATACGTTATTGTACAGAGAATGCTGACAGCAATACCTTGGAAATACCATGAGTCGATGCGGGGACCCGTCCCATCTATGTCGAACGAGTTCAGAATCGGGTGTGAGAAGAGAACGGCGTCAAAGTTATGTTTGGCCAGCTGACGACTGATCGGCTGTTTTATGGTTATCAACTATTCTGGACAAGGACAGAAAGACCTCACCTCAGATTCGCACGAGGACGTTAGAGCATTGTGTTTACACAAAGCGAAGTGCAATCCCTTCGGCCAGGGTGCATAACGCGACGTGCAACATTGACGCTCATAAAGGTCTACTCATGGCAGGAAACGATAAGCCACTGTTCGAAGTCGAGGCATTGCACGGAAAAAGGGAATGGGTCACCCACATGGTAAGCTTCCTCGTGACGGACGCAACCTTCGTACGGATTGTGGCACAGGCGTGACTTGATGTCAGGCGGTGAATGAGGGTTCCTTTGGTATACTGTTTGTATGGTTGACGAATGTCGGATCTAGCTGGTATGCGATTAGCAATGAAAATGTGATCGTTAGTGGGCTCATATCTGATAGCACCACAAGCTCGCCTGGGCACCAGCGTCGAAGATGACAAGACATACCCTCGGCCTGAGTATATCTCGTCTTCCACTAGCTGGCACTCTTACGTACGCTCGAAGGTGTCACTTCTAGAGAATGCTACCTTAAATCACACATGAGCTGAAAGTAAGGGGGAAAAAGAGGGATGACATACCGCAAATATTTCTGAACTAATTGTGATACTCGCTACCAACAAGCAGCTTTGAAAGACAATGGGCACACTGGGGTGCCGACTTGCCGAAGAGGAGATGCACCCTCGGCCTGAATGCACCCCCAGCAACAGCTGAGCCGACGCCCGAGATAAGCCCAACGGTCAGCTCCTGCAAAGGTCCAAATTAGCCGAAGCTAGATAAATGTATGTTACCAAAGCACATCGCGAGGTTTCAGACAATTGGGCAGGCACTGATCCTGTCTAAACCAATAGTTAGGCAAGTGAAAAATGAAAATATGAACAGTCGTACCTCACAATGTAGTCCAGACCAGACTAGCGGGCCTAGCCGGACCAGTCACCAGTCCGGGTCTCCTAAGCCTCCGGTCGAGTGGGATTGATCCTCGTGATTAGGGCTTGATGGGGTGCGCACCCTCGTCGTCGAGAAGCGTGAGATCTGCAAGGAAGCACTTCCCGTGGAACAAGATAAACAGTGAAAAGAATGGGCGTAGGGGAGGGGGATCCGACACACAAGCCTCCGCAGGAATCTTGTGGTCCCATGTATGGCGTCTCCGCCCGCCACACGCCGTAGTCGCGGGTACGGCGCGCGGCAGACGTCAACACCGGGACGCGGAAAGTGAATGTGACAAATATTACGACTCAGCTGAGAGAAAAGTGCTCGGCGGACGACTACAGTGAGTAGTGAGTCCTGTCAGAAGGATCGAAAATCCAGTCAGGAGAAATGAAACAAACCAGGACTCTGTGCTGTACCCCTACAAACGGCGGCGTGGTCGGCTGCTGCCTCCGCGGGGCCCCTTGGACAAGCGCTTCTTGCCAATCCGGACGTCGCCGCGGTTGTTGGTGTACGAGCTGCGAGCTTTGCGCCACTTATGGGGGAAATACAGCCTCATGTCCTTGGGAGACAAACGCGCGGTCGTTGAAGGAACGAACAGCTGAACAGCATAGACGCACCGACCAGCTGATCGTGTCGAATGGTGCGTACTCATGTATCTCGGGAACGAGTGAAAACACGTCAGGGGCGAGAATCTGACCGTTGTAATTGGTCGCTGGAGGCGCAATGACCGCGGGGCAGGGTAGGACTCGATGAAAGCTAGTGTGACGGCCAACATATTCGTGATTGGATTGGGCGCTGGACATGGAGGAGGCATCGACGAGTCTAACCATCTAACCCTCTAGCTGGTATGCGATTAGCAATAAAAATGTGATGGTTAGAGGGCTCATACCTGATAGCACCACAAGCTCGCCTGGGCACCAGCGTCGAGGATGACAAGACATACTCTCGGCCTGAGTATATCTCGTCTTCCATTAGCTGGCACTCCTACGTACGCTCGAAGGTGTCACTTCTAGAGAATGCTACCTTAAATCACACATGAGCTGAAAGTAAGGGAAAAAAGAGGGATGACATACCGCAAATATTTCTGAACTAATTGTGACAGATACTCGCTACCAGCAAGAATGTTTGAACACCCCCAGCAACAGCTGAGCCGACGCCCGAGATAAGCCCAACGGTCAGCTCCTGCAAAGGTCCAAATTAGCCGAAGCTAGATAAATGTATGCTACCAAAGCGCGCGTCAAATCGCACATCGCGAGGTTTCAGACAATTGAGCAGGCACTGGTCCTGTCTAGACAGATAGTTAGACAAGTGAAAAATGAAAAATATGAACAGTCGTACCTCAAGGCACTATGGGCTCACTCGTGTGCGGCCCTACACGCTAGAGACATACCCTCGGCCTGGGCGTGCCCCATCGCTTGCAGTGCTCGCACACTTAGACACCTCGCGCTGTGCCATGAGCGGAGCTCGAAGTCGATACTATAATAACAAAAGCTGTGGGAAGGGGATCCTGTATGGCAACACGTCGCTGAGATGTCCTTATGCAAAATTCCTGCAATGTGATCGCGTCAGCGCCGGTAAAATAGCCAATCAGAGACACGCGTGGTGTCCAGCGGTGCGAGACCAGGGGAATTTCCCCTGTTCTCGCACCGCTGGGGAAAGAACAAACAACCTAGGAGAAAAAACGCAGCGGTCAGCTAATAGTCGTGGAAACTGCCGGAGGAAGCGGATCACATCTAGAAGCCCGGCTCAATGTAGATATAGTCCAGACAAGACTAGCCGGCCAAGCCGGGCCAGTTACCAAACCAAACCAATCGTGCCAGCTCAGTCCGGTCGGGTCTCCTAAGCCTCCGGTCGAGTGGGATTGGTCCTCGTGATTAGGTCTTGATGGGGCGCGCACCCTCGTCGTCGTCGAAAAGTGTGAGAATCTGCCACTTCACGTGGAACAAGAAAAACAGGGGAGAATGGGCGTAGGGGAGGGGGATCCGACACACAAGCCTCCGCCTGGAAACTTGTGGTCCCATGTATGGCGTCTCCGCCCGCCACACGCCGTAGTCGCGGGTACGGCGCGCGGCAGACGTCAACACCGGGACGCGGAAAGTGAATGTGACATATTACGACTCAGCTGAGAGAAAAAGGCTAAAAGTGCTCGGCAGACGACTACAGTGAGTCCTGTCAGAAGGATCGAAAAACGAGCCCGGAGAAATGCAACAAACCAGGACTCCGTGCTGTACCCCTACAAACGGCGGCGTGGTCGGCTGCTGCATCCGCGGGGCCCCTTGGACAAGCGCTTCTTGCCAATCCGGACGTCGTCGCGGTTGTTGACGTGCGGGCTGCGAGCTTTGCGCCACTTGTTTGGGAAATACAGCCTCATGTCCTTGGGAGACAAACGGCCGGATGAGGTCGTTGAAGGAACAAACAGCATAGACGCGTCGACCAGCGGATCGTGTTCGGGTCGATCCGTCGGACGCCACTCGTCCCAGTCGAATGGTGCGTATTCATGTATCTCGGGAACGAGTGAAAACACGTCAGGGGCGAGAATCTGACCGTTGTAATTGGCCGCTGGAGGCGCAATGACCGCGGTGCCGGGTATGACTCGATGAAAGCTAGTGTGACGACCAACATATTCACGATTGGACTGGGCGCTGGACATGGAGGCGGAGGCATCGAAGAGTCTAACCCTCGGCAGGTCTTTGAGCCTGTATGCACGTCCCCTGCGAAAGAATGCTAGCCGCTCGCTGCGCAGACGCTCGCGCTCCTCAGCAGTACGTGGGGCCCCACCCAGAGTGAAACCAAAGCCGGTCTTATACGGAGCTGGGACAGAGACTACTAGCTTTGGGGTAGAGGGCCTAGCTAAGGGAGTCTCCCGCTGCGCAGAAGGCCGGGGCTCGGAGTTCGCAGACGCAGTCCTGTCGGACAAAGGACGACGGACGATTACTGCGGCTGCAATACGTCTCGTCTTAGCAGAGAAAAAGATAGTGACAAAGAGTATAGCTTACAAAAACCCTGAGCGGCTACCTTGGACATAGACCGTGTAACACGCATATTCTCAGCGAGAATAAGGGAAGTAGTGGGGAAAGCAGGCATAGTAGAACAAGATATCACGAGTGCGCAGTTGAGTGCAAGCCTGAGTGCAGGAACGAAACAGAAGAGGAAGGGGACCTAAAGGACCAGCTTGGGCCAAATAATAACACGATTCCGACTTTATATCGTGCTTTGTACATGGCCCAAGCCGGTCGACTCCCTTCAAATTAGTAAAGGCATGAACCAGACAGTCTGGTTCATGCCTTTACTAATTTGAAGGAAGTCCAGAGGCACAAATCATAAGACGTCAGCCTTGTCTACCACTGAGGTCTTACGGTTTGTGCCTCTGGACCCAGAACCTTGAAGCAGGCCTCAAGTTCGACTCTAGTTTGACGAGACCAGCGAAGTGCAGTATGTAAGTTAATTTGCAATTTCTGGCCAAAAACAGTCTTCCCTGAACTGGGTACCCGATCCGATCAAATTGTTCGTTCCTGGCCTGCCTGGGAAGGCGATCTGATGTCATCATTCTTCATTATCGGTGCGAGGACACCAATTCATGCATTCAAGCTCACGCTCGCAACGGTTGCAAAACGCGTAATGTCCACCACAACAATCGCAGTTATCGATCAAGCTGATCTCAAGGATGGCCAAATGTACGTATTCAGGCGCATCATACTGCTCACCTGATTGTTGCATAGGAAGGAGGTCCCCTTTGAATCAGGACGCGTGCTTCTGTCCCGCCTGGGTGATAAGATCCATGCGACCAGCGCATTCTGCACTCATTACGGTGCTCCACTTGTCAAAGGTGTCCTCACTGCCGACGGCAGGGTCGTCTGGTTAGAGCGTGATGCCCACTTGTCCTTTGTGCATCAACTACTAACTCTCTCGCTTCATATAGTCCGTGGCACGGAGGTACGGTATTGACTTATCATAAATTACCGGTTAGCACCTTATCCTTCCATTATCTCCGTAGCATGCTTCAATGTGTGTACGGGTGACATCGGTCCGTCTTATTCTCTCAATATGGTCCTCTGATTCACACATTGCCAGAGGACGCACCCGCGCCAGCAGCCATTCATTCCTTCAAAACCCACATCACTGACGGCAAGATTTATGTGACCGCTGATCCCACTAATACTACGAAGGAGAAGATTTCGCGACCATCAAAACTTCTTGCGTCCGGTAGTGAGGTCGGTGGAGCTGGTGTCGTCATCGTAGGGGGTGGTTGTGGTGCATTCCACGCAACCGAGAGTCTAAGGGAGGCAAGTCGCACATTGTCTCGCTAGATTGAACGCCTATCTGATGTTTGATTAGCACGGCTTTAAGGCACCTATCACGATCCTGTCCCAGGAGACAAATGCACCGATTGACAGGTGCGTCACCCCAAGTACGTACATCCTTGACGACGAGTAGTCCAATCCGCCTCAGGACGAAGTTGAGCAAGGCGCTCATCACTGATGCGTCCAAACTCGAGTGGCGTACGCCTGCTGATCTCAAGATCAAATACGGCACGACACTCCGCACAGTCACGGTGGGTCTCCCATCCATTCTCATGCAGCCCGTATGAGTACCAGCTGGAAGCAGAGCGTGACTTCTGTGGACACCACCAGTAAAACGGTGACCCTTGAGAACGGCAAGGAAACCATCCCATATGACACTCTCATCCTCGCCAGTGGTGGTGTTCCCCGACGCCTCCCAATCGAAGGCGCAGACCTTGACAATGTACACACGCTGCGAAACGTCCAGGATGCGCAGAAGATTGACGCAGGTATATATGACCCCGCATCTGAGACACACTGGCTGAGTTGTAGCGAAGCTTGCCAGGAAGGGAAGCATCTTGTCGTTATCGGCAGTTCCTTCATCAGCATGGAGCTCGTTGTGGCCGTCTCAAAGCGCAAACTCGCTTCCATTCATGTCATTGGAATGGAACAATATCCCTTCGAGAATGTCCTCGGCAAAGATATTGGTGCTGGCTTGAAGCAGTACCAGGAGTCCCAGGGTATCATTTTCCATGGCTCCACGTCCGTCAAAGCGATTCGTAAGGATCCGAGTGAGACCTTGACCAATGTGGAACTCTCAACCGGCGAGACTCTTTCCGCCGATGTTGTTATAATGGGCGTCGGCGTTCGACCTGCCACGGACTACCTCAGAGCGAGTGGGTGGGAGCTGGAAAAAGACGGCAGTGTCAAGGTGGATGAACTGTTGCGAGTGCCAGGCCACGCGGATGTGTATGCCATCGGCGACATCGCCACATATCCTCAACTCCCCTCGGGCACATATCGACGCGTTGAACATTGGAATGTATGCGCCTGCATCCTGCTAAACGTTTTGTGAAAATCGAGATGACCTGAATATTGTTAGGTCGCAGGTAATATGGGTCGCGCTGTAGGCAAAACAATTGCGGGATCTCCACAGCCGTTCGTGAAGGTCCCTATATTTTGGAGCGCCCGTGAGTCGTGGTTCTAGCAAGCTTAGCACCGCTGGCCTAAATGCTGACTCTGTGCTGGCAGAGGGCCAGCAACTGCGCTATTGCGGGATTGGTATAGGTTACGACGATATCTATATCCAGGGGAACCCCGCTGAGCTGAAGTTCATCGCGTACTACATAAAAGGAGGACAAGTTACAGCTGTTGCGAGGTGAGTACTGAACTGTTTGATTGTGTAATGACTTTTGCAATGCCACGGACACTTCTCACGGATCTGCTATAGCATGCAAAATGATCCGATTATAGCCAAAGCTTCCGAACTACTCCGCTTAGGCCTAATGCCTTCTGCACATTCAATCAAGGGGGGACAGGTCAGTCAAATTGGCTGGGACATTGCTAAGGGCAATGCTCACATATCGTAAATCTGTAGAATTTGCTGGATCTCGACATATCATCGGCCGAGGCAGACGTGCTCTCCAAGTGAGTCAGCCAAGTCGATGCTAACAAGTAAATTGGAAAGCAGCCCGTGTGGTGATCGTGTATGAAGTTGTCGCTTGCTTTAATGTACAGTAACTTAGCTTGGAAATGAACGTCAACATGCTAACAGAGGTCACGTGGGACCAGCGCTCATCCGTGGTCAGCAGGCTGAGTCAGGAGGCTGGGTCGACTGTCTGATCACTACTGGTGGGCCAGTCCAAAGTGTGTTGTAATTACAATTCACAAAAGATGTTTCCTACATCTCCCCTGAGGAAGCAAGCACCACAGAATGGGAAATCAAAGTTCAACCCTCAAGAAGAATTTGCCGACCTTGATCCCCCAATAACATACAGGCACCTACTCTCTCCACCGCCAGGGGCGCGCGATCCGCTACGCGTGATTGCGCTATGCGACAGCGACGCTTTTTATGCTGCGTGCGAGCAAGTACGACTTGGCATAGACCCGTCACAACCGCTTGTCGTGCGCCAGTGGGATGCGCTCATCGCAGTCAATTATCCCGCCCGCGCATTCGGCATCACACGAATGAGCAACTGGCGCGACGCTGTCAAAAAGTGTCCCCAGTTGACCGTCGTGCACGTCGCAACGTACAAGGAAGGGGAGCAGGCGCCAGGATATTGGGATAACCCGGACACGGCAACTCATAAGGTATGTCCTTGCTTATTGGTTGCGGCTGTCCCCTAGTCGACGTCTGGACACACCTACAACATGAAACCTCCACAACTCAACCAATGAATCTGTCATAACAGGTGCGTTTATTCTTCTAATGGGTATTTGGCTAGTAGCTGCCAGTGTTGGTTGACGACGCGCCGGCATGCGATAGGTCTCTTTAGACTACTATCGGCGCGAGAGCGCGAAGATCATCGCTATATTCAAGGAAGGTTTGCCTGATGGCGAAATTGGTGGGCGGTTTTATCTGCCAGTCGATTGAGGTGTTTTCTCTGACCTTGAGACAGAAAAGGCTTCTATCGACGAAGCCTTCATTGACTTCACGCGCCCAGTGCGCGCCGAACTCCTAGCGCGCTACCCCTATCTATCACAGATGCCATCAGACGCACCAAATGGCCTCGACACAGTCTTACCGCCACCACCTCCAATACTGTGGGAGAACCGGGGCATTCTGATTCCGGTCGGTCCGCCCTTGGAAAATTCCGGCCTTGTCCACGATATTGGGACGGACACGGAAGCGAAAGTGGATGGCGATGACGCACCGAGGACTTGGCACGATGTAGCGCTGTCAATAGCGGCCGAGTTCATGGACAAGATTAGGGCGGAAGTGCGCACACAGCTGGGGTATACAACATCTGCGGTATGCTTTCTCATTACCAAACGTTGAGCCTCGACCATTCTAAGCCACATACCTGATTCTTGCGTGTGTACGTTACAGGGAATTGCGCGGAACAAGTTCCTCGCCAAGGTACGACAGCCATGTGCTTCCTGACACCTGCACAGGTTTTTTACTTTGATCCCCAGCTCACAGCATCGTATAAGAAGCGTGATTCGCAGGTTACCGCGTTCCAATCATAACTTGTCACGGACTAATTTCCGCTTAGAGCATCCTTCGCAATGCCGCGATACCAAATTATCTTATGCCAATGCCTTTCCAAAAGGTGACAGCCGTCTGATCATTGCGAGCTCTGTCGAGCGCTTCTCAGACCAAATCGTCAGATAAGGTTCCTTGGAGGCAAACTTGGGCATATTATTGCGGAGAAATTTGAGGTCTCGACCGTTGGCGATCTCCTGTATGCCTGCATTACCCCGCACTGCCATAGATTATTGAATAGTGGATACGACGCCCAGGTCCATCAATCTACGTAAGTTTCCTTATCAATATTGCCTGTCAACGGCTCATTTACTTAAAACTTTCCAGCTGAAATGCAGCAGAAACTGGGGGAAGACTCTATCTGGGTGTATGAGATCCTAAGGTACTTCTAGTGTCAACGCAGATCTTTTACTGGTAAAATGGAGCGGTGACTAACTGTCACACTACAGAGGCATTGACAGGACTGAAGGTAGGTCACAAGAGATTCTATCATGGCCTCTAGCGACCAACATTGTTACCCATTTTTAGTAAAGGAAAAACCAATACTTAATAAAAGCATGATGGCGTCAAAAAACCTCCCTCACCCCGTTACCAAGATTTCTGAAGGTCCACACTGGCTGCGCGTCCTAGCGGCGGAGCTCGCATTAAGATTGAATGAGCTTCGTGCTTCGGATTCGTCAGTTTGGCCCAAAACGATCGTTCTACACGCGCGACACCGTACGATTTTTATCATGTCTATATAAACACATATGTATGACGTGATCTGATACCGTGCGAACTAGGTTACGATTGGTCCCGATCGAAACAAACACCATTTCCATTCGCACGAAATGTCACTCTGGATACTATATTGGGATTTGCGGATCGACTATGGAAGGACCTAGTTGGGGCCGGCAGTAAGCAAGACGGCTCATTGCCCTACTCAGTGACGACGATTGCGCTTGGATTTACTGGTATTGAACCGAGGGAGTTGGGCCAACAGAGCATCGAAGGTTTTTTCCGACCAGGGACAGGCACCGAGCGGCCCTCCTCGGGCTCAGACGAACACACATATGACTTATTGCGATCTCATTGCGGCAAACGTGCACGCGAGGCCGAGGACGAGTTGGGCAGCTCACTCGATTTGCCAGAGAATTTTCAGATCGATGAAGACGATACGACTGGATTTGTATGTCCAGAATGCCATCAACGATTCGAGATTGAGCTCGGCGAGGACGGAGAGGAAGAGTCAGAGGAGAGACGAGCCGAGGCATTGGACCGGCTTCGAATGGAGCACGGAGATTTTCACGTCGCTGTGGAGCTATCAAAAAAGCCAGATGGAGGTGATGGTATCTTTCGTGGCGCTTTGGGGCTGCGAGTCAGAGACCAGGCAAGGAAACGGAAAAGAATTGTGGGAAAAGATAAAGACGAAAAAGGAATAGCGCAGTTTTTCATTCGTACTAGTAGGCCAGGTTGACGGTTATCGTTATAGCGTTTTACATTGCTTGAAAGAGTCACTACAGTACACTATACAAACACCCTTTGGTTACGATGACAACTTTCTTTTTGCTGTGCTTAATTTACTGATGGCATAATATCCGCTTAACTGATGATGTCCATGCGACCCTCGGCGGCACTCAACCCTCGAAAGTTTTGCTGTGGCGAGGTCCCTGTCCCTCTGTTCCGTCTTTGTTGGTGACCACTTCCTTGCTTTTCTCTTTTCTTTCTTTCTCTCTGTCCAGTTCCTTTCCTTTTCCTCGACTACCAGGCCGCAGGACTGCCCCTCCTTTGTTTTTTCGAATCTGTCTGGAACAGTCCCGCCGTAGACGAGCCCATCATCAGCCCATGAGTTTTTCATCACCCAGACTGGGCATGCCCCAAGCGACGATCGCAGCAACTCATTTTGCTGCATTCGAGTCGGGGGGTAAGTCAGCTGCAACTGTAAGTCGTTCTCGCCAAGTGGTCCTTCACTCTTCCCCGGCGCCAGCGAGTTTATCATCCCCATCTCCAGGCTGTGTTCGTCTCTGCCCTTCTTTCCACCATTGTGCTCTCCTTCGCCCTCCTCGGCGTGATCTTGGTCCTATTTTCTGCCATCTTCAAATGGACCTCGTACCTGAAGCATACACGTGAAGCCTTCTTCTTTCGTTCTCAACTGGGGCAATATGCGGGGTGTTTGCTACTTAGCAACTGGATCAGAAGTGCCAGCGGATTGATAGACATCAAGTGGGTTATTGGAGGTGGGGTCACAGGAGGTAAGTAAATCATCTCTCGAATGGGTGAAAGAACGTGTTTACCCATCTGTGTTAACCTTTCTTGTAGGAACTCTCTGCGCCACTCAGGGTATGTACTGTCGGCTCAGTCGTGAGTGCAATGAGTCCCTGACGTTCGCTACCACTTAGGTATATTGGGCCAGATCGGACAGTTCGGAACATCGTTCTTCATCGTCATGATGGGCATCCACACTTTCAACTCACTTGTCCTGCATAATCGGCAGCCACAGTGGGCTGGAATTCTCATCACCTCCATCGGATGGGCAACTGCGATTGCTATCGGCTAGTGATAGTCAACCCCAGCGTTTCCCTTCTCTAATCAAGCCAATATTTTAGGTGTCGGCCCCTTGGCCATTTCGAGAGGGGATGACGACCCAATCTACAACATCGTTGGCTTCTCTTGTGGCTTCTCAAAGTCGTATCAACTCGCGCATACGCTTCTCTTCTTCCTGCCTGTGAGTCTACTCCCCGCTTTTTCCCCACATAACGTGTTCTCACAAGCTGGTTAAAGTTTTTCCTTTCATCACTTCTCTCTGTGATCGTCTACTCCCTCATATTTTTGGTACTTCGCGGCACTCTCTCACTCAACGGCGGCCTGAGAATCCAACTTGATCCTGAGCGCCGCTTGCGCCCCCACAATGGAACTTATGAAGAGTATCAGCGCTTTATCTATTCAGTTGCGCGAACAATGCTTTGGTAAGTTCACCTGGCCTTGCTGTCATATTGTCTTGACCTTTTCTACGCAGGTTCCCTATCAGTAAGTTTAAGCCGGTAATGACATACCACACCACCAGCTTTACCGAACTATTTTAGCCTTCGTACTCGCTTTATCTCCCTCATCCATCGTGCAATTGATGAACATTTCCGGTATCGCCGTGCCTCCGGGGACTATTGCATTCTCGTATATTCTACAGTTTATGGAAGGTGTGGTTATCATCAGCTTTTCCGCATTTCAGTCTGACACGTGACACAGGTGTACTCAATGTGCTAATTCTGTGTAGTGTTCTCAAGGCGTTAGGTGTCGCCATGAGATCAACAGGCGTCCCTGCATCCACAGACCCAGAGAAAGGGCGACAAGAACAAATTGCTAACTCGTGTGCTGTGTTCGAATGGAGGCCGCAGTCAACCTTCGCGCCTCCAACAAGCGCATCCCCGAGAAACGCACTGTTATCGGCTCACAAAAAGACTGGAAGCGAGACCTCCACTACTCACCTGCTGACACCTGGTTCATCATCGCATGGTCACTCGCCGTCCCCTAGTGTCGAGACTGCCGAGCTTTCAGTTTCGCCTACTTTGATTCAAAGGCCCATTACCACCTTGCTAGATGGCGAGCTCGCTCTTCCTCCCCAAGCTGTCCAAAAGCATACGTACGCAACCCCACACCTACACCTCCTTACGGGGACCCCATCTCTCCAGAGCAACTCAAACTCGACGGCTCTGACACCTTCACCACGCCGCAAGCGTTCTCCTGTCTCCAGCGACCTAAGCCCAATCCAAGGATCTCCTACCACGGATGTCGCCCCCCAGTCCACCCCGCTAACTATAGAGGTGGCCCCGCGTTCACCAACCAATAATGACTCTCCCACAGATGTCGGCTCGTTGATTAACATGTACTTCTCCGACACGCCCACACCTTCCGCTGAGCTTCCACGGTTCCCAGCCGCTGCGGTCCAGCGCGATTCCATCGATCAGTCTGCCATCTTTCCGCCCGAAGGTGCCATCTCTCTAAAGACGTACGTATCCGTCGGCGCCGTCGGTGGTAACAGCAGGCTCCCTTCCGCATCATCACGTGCACCCCTGGCGCCGCCATCTCCACAGCTGTCTTATGCACGCCCTGCGTTGCGATCTACACGGCCACTGCGCCTGAGCAGGTCGACGAGTGCCAACGTGCCAGCCAGTCCAGCACGGGATCGTGAGTCGTTGGAGCAATCGCAGGTTCTGCGAGTAGCTCATCATCGACGGGGGCTTCGCTCACTGCCGATTCCGCCTGGTCTGCCAGCCCATCCGCGTACCTCGAGCGCACGTTTGAATACGACATCGTTTATCTCAAACCACTCGCGCGGGGTGTCGTCTCTATCGTCACATCACGGATACATATAGGCGACGTAAGGGCGGGCATACTGTATTTATTTAAGCCCCCCCCCCTCAGAGGTTATGCCGAACTCAGACGTTGGCGCAGTTACCGTCCCGAGACATCAGGCACGTGGGCACTGATAACTTATCTCTTGCGTTCGTAACATCACATTCTCTCCGTTTATTGCATCAATTCAGCTTGCCCCCTACGGGTTGTTTTGCGATCTACTTCGCATACATTTTATCCCATTCGTTCGTGATCACACATACTCCTTTATTATTTTCATCAGTATAGCGCGCGCCCTATAGCTCGGTCTGCGGTCGCGTTCGCCTGCGTCTCGTTCCATCATGTATAGTGTTAGAGTGAGGTATTGAGCAGATTTTTGTTAGACACAAGGTTTCTTCTACCATAGGACATTTGAGAACAGTATACTGTACTAGATAAATGGGCCAACTAAGGCACCTATCGTACGCTTCGGCGAGTTGCCGGAAATGGAAATTGCGACGGAGATGATGGATGGCGATTTACCATGACGCCGGTCAAAATCGGCTCTCGAAGATCGCTTCCTCCTTCCAACGGTTCTGGCCTTGGTCCACGCCACCCGCAGATGCAGTACACAACATCAATCTCAAAGGAAAAAAGGTTGCCTTTACATTAACCGGGGCTAGCCAAGGGGCGCCTACAGCCTTACGGTACCCATGACCCACGCTGTACCTGATCTTTGGGAATCGGTGAAATTGGCGCAATCAACTTATTGTCACGGAACGGGTGGGTGAACGTGTGAGGCAATATGATTGGTATGATTGGATTGCGCATTGGTAAGTTCAGTTATGGCTACTCTGAGCACTCTATCAAAAATCAATACGATGAACTTCCAAGTTCCAACCCCGCTCAATTTTTTTCGTCTTTCTTGGGAACTCCAGTACCGCCTTATCCATTCATTCCTGTTCACGAACAAGCATGTCTGGTAGCGAGGTGAGTGAGTTCCTATACTTGTTCCCCATACCACGAGCTCAAAACCGGGCGGCGTTGCCACCCCTTGTGCTTCTTTTTATTTCCCAGATCTTGCGCGAATACAAGCTTATCGTTCTCGGGTGCGGCGGTGAGTTCAAATATGAAATCTGTTCACAGGTCTTAGGAGGAGGGGGGGGGGTCCGTGCGCAGCAAAGCTTAAATGAAGTTCTCTCTCTCTCTCCCTTCGATGTGCAGGTGTTGGCAAGTCCGCTCTGACGATCCAGTTTATGCACAATCACTTTGTTGAGGATTACGACCCCACTATCGAAGGTAGGAGACGTTAACCCCGTGCTGTACGACTCCGCAGCCACGAGCAAACGTGGCGTTGCTGTGGCTAGACGTACGCACGTTGTTAGTTTACGGCACCGAATGCTTATCCGGCTCTACGATTTTTAGACTTGTACCGGAAGCAATGTGTCATAGACGGGGAAGACACGCTAGTGGACGTCCTTGACACAGCTGGCCAAGAAGAGCTTAGGTTAGTCGCGGCGCCCGATTGAATTTGCAAACTGCGCCTCATCCTTTCCCCCACGAATACGTATATCGTTGCCCCCTTTTTCCTCTCTTTGCTCACGGATGTTGTGTTCCTTGGCACTTTACATCTGACTTATTCTTACGCCACCGAGCAGCACCATGCGAGAGCATTATATGCGCGAGGGCGAGGGATTTCTCCTCGTGTACTCCATCACGGAGCGGAACTCTTTTGATTGGATTGGCACCTTCCACCAGCAGCTAGTGCGTGTGAAAGATAACGATTTCATTCCCATCGTCCTTGTTGGGAATAAATGCGATCTCGAGTACGAGCGCCGAGTTGAGGTACAAGGTATGTCCAACTTCTACTCTTCCCTTGTGTTACGTGATCATTGAATGACTCTCGGTGGCGGCGGCGGTCTATACATCTCTTTATCATTCCATCTGTATGACCGACAGAGGGTCACCATTTCGCTCGAGAGCTGGGATGTTCCTTCGTTGAAACATCGGCCAAGCTGGGGACCAATGTGAGCGAGACCTTCATGGACCTCGTACGTCAGATACGCGATCACAATAGGGTACGTCCAAAAAGCTTTTGAAGGAGCCGTGGCAGCTCAGGGTGACCCCTCCATTTGTACTCTGCATTCCATCAGACACTACAGATGCGCCGCTTTACGCGGCCATTCAGCCCCGACAGCGCTATCAAGTTACCCGGCGCAGGCTGTTGGAACAGCAGCAACTGCGTGGTTTCCTGATCCCATATGCACGACCTACACGACAAACTGGCCCACCATTCCCCCACTCGCCTGTCACTCGCTCGCTTATACGCCTTTCCGGTGTCATCTGCACTCTGTTTTACCCAGTCCCCTGGTCCATCTGTATACTTGTCATGTGGCAATGGAGGCATGTCAGACACATCACAATATGATTCTTGTTTTAGCTTGCGCTGATCTCTGGTGAAGGTGGGCGCTCTTGGGTACCTGATGCATCAGTCAATGTCCGTGATCTCCGATGTATAGGATATAATTTAGACAGGGAGGAGTATCGCATTTAGCCTTGGCGCATGTGTTGTATTTTTGACTATGTCCCACATGGCAAGTGAACTAGTGAACGTTGTGCATATCTCACGTCAAGTGCGAGAAATGATGGTTTACCTAATGATTGCGCTGTCCTTAGAAATGAAACGGTACCACCCGCGCCAGTAACTTAAATACCACCGTGTCATATGCTGAGAACAAATACCGAGGCAATCTAGACCAACGCACTTTATCGGGTGTCAATCATTACGGGATGTTATGCGATTGTTCAAGCGGAGCCCTCGGCATCGGAGGGAGGGTTATTATCACAGGGACCTTTTACTTCCGGTCCGAAGTGTCGTTACGCCTGATTACATGACCAAAGCGTGATGGGTGCGTGATGGAGGCGTGATTTTTGGCAGGAGTTTATAAATGCACTCTATCGATTTTTTTGTACCAGAAAAGTTCTGAAATCGCATTCCTAAGATTTCCTTGCGGACAAGAATTTTTTGATTTGGGTCGTAAAAAAAAGTTCCATTAGATTTTTTTGTTGATACAGGTCTAGTCCCAATTTGGGAGGTAGCTTTACGCAGTTGCTCGTCATGCCATCATCGTTCTGCTTTGCATGCTGCAATTTTATGCCTTTGAAACGGAAATTCAATCTTAAGGACCTGGGCAGCTGGGCTGCAGTGAAAGAAAAGAGAACTGAAGGGTAGATGGATGCGACGATACGGATATGTTCGATGCGAACCGATTGTTCGACCTACAGTAAATGTCTGTGTTGGTGAAATTAGTGAAGGGGCGAGAGGGGAAATGAGTTTAGGGAAAGACACACCCGGATGCACTCTCTTTTGTAACGTCAGGGGAGGTGGACATGCTTGCGACTGTATGGCTTGAAATTGCGCGGGAGTTACAAAGCGGAATACTGCTGCTCCCCTGTCACCGCTGCTTGTCGGTGGGCCCGCTCTACTTGCAGGGAAGCGCCGTACTGTGCCTGCTGCAATTAGACATCACTAAGAACAGGTCGAAGGGTCGTAGACGAGTACGCAACGGCCATGCATTTGAATAACTTACCTCAGTGCAGACTTTTGGTTGTCAAACACTCCTTGCCCTGCTCTGTGGGTTGCCGCTGTCGCTCCTCGTCGTCTTGCTGGCTCGGCTCAGTTGCACGTCAGATGTCTTACCCTGGCCTCCCTGCCATGCGATCACGCATATGTAATGATGTCGGCACTTACGGTATGCATGTGGTCACAGTACATCACGTAGTGTCACAGTGACCAATGTCACAATCACTGGATCTGAACGGACTCGAGTCTGCTGTACATGCAAATCTCATGAAGATCTCATTTCTCGGTTTCATTGGCTGGAGCATGTGCCGCCCATGGGGGCGAAAATTGAAGTGGCAGGGGTGTGTTTCGATGATACAGCTTGACGTAGGCTAGGTACCGCCGCAAAGGCGCTCAACTTGAAGTAAGGCATTTTCGCGTGCCATTCTCAGCTAGGGCAGACACTGTCTGTATTAGGAATTTATTTCCTTTCCTTGCTTTCTCGGAAGCCTCGGGACAGGTAGGTCCTGTCAATCTCTCTCTCAAAAAGTGAAAAAGAAAAAAAAAAGGTAGAGTGGTCGCTCATGGACACGAGGGATAGACATGATGATGAACGAGCTACGATCATCGCACGTCGTTCTGGATCACATCAATTGTTAACTCTCCCACGCTGGCGATTGACTTATTCGTCTTCTTTGGCAACACTCGGCAATCCCTTTATAGACAGACGCCCTCTCCTCGCCTTTTTTTCAATTTTCCCCGTCTTTCCATCTTCTCACTCTCTCCTTGTTTCCTCTCCCAAATGTCCAGAGTTCGTCCTCCTCTCTCTTCCTCCTTCAATAACCTCTCTTCTTACTGTATATCATATCTTAGGCTCAGTTTTTACGGGAATACAAGCTCGTAGTCGTCGGTGGTGGTGGTACGTCATCTCATGGCTTACCGGAGATGTCTATGCCGCCCATTCACCCACCCTTGCGATATCTCCGTTCCCAGGTGTCGGAAAGTCTGCTTTGACCATCCAATTCATCCAATCTCACTTTGTCGACGAGTACGATCCTACGATCGAAGGTACGCGCCACAAAAAATATCGCATATACATCCCCCCCCCTTCCTAGTTTTGAGCGCTCATGAGTTCACTGGCTGGGCGACAGATTCATACCGGAAGCAATGCGTCATCGATGATGAAGTTGCCCTTCTCGATGTCCTCGACACGGCAGGCCAAGAGGAATATGGGTCGGTATCGTTTCTGTCATATCAACCAGGCACACATCATTGCTTATCATTCTGGTCCTTCTTTGCCCACGATTGCAGTGCTATGCGCGAGCAGTACATGCGGACCGGTGAAGGGTTCTTGCTGGTCTACTCGATCACATCGCGGAACTCTTTTGAGGAAATCAGCACGTTCCATCAGCAAATTTTGCGGGTGAAAGATAAAGATTCGTTCCCCGTCATTGTCGTAGCAAACAAGTGTGACCTCGAGTTTGAACGTCAGGTTGGCATGAACGGTACGCATCGTCATCTTTCGCGACTAGAGGTGATCATGCCTTGACCTCATGACCCCATCCAGAGGGCCGTGATCTTGCTAAGCATTTCGGTTGTCGCTTTATTGAGACCTCGGCTAAACAACGTATCAACGTGGACGAAGCCTTCTCCAATCTGGTCCGCGAAATTCGCAAATACAACAAGGTACGATCGGTCTTATCTTCAATTTTTGTTGTTTTTTTTTTGGATCTCGTGCCCATTCATATCATTGTTTGGTATTGACTTTATACGCCAATTATTCAGGAACAGCAAACCGGTCGGCCTGTTCAGTCAAATGGGCCTGTTCCTTCGGGTTCATACAGCCGTCCCGACGGAATGGACCATGGGGGTGCAAACTGCTGCGGTAGTTGTGTCGTTGTCTAAAGTTACCACTTCCCTCATGATCCCCCGTTTTCTGCATACACTTACTATCCCCGTACCTCTTTTCTCCCCTCTTCATTCTCGCTTGTACTATACTCTTGGATTCATTGTGGCCAGTTTATACACCTCACGTTTTGTGCTCTTCTGTGCGCCTATGCTCGACATTATATATATACGCAATTTTCTTCCTCGACTGCACGAAGTAAAGCAACCCGCAGCTTGGACCATATCCTTCAAGCGTGTAGGGTTTCATCCTCTGGTGACTCCAACTTCAACAGTAGGTGTCATCCGCCGGTCTAAAAGGGGAATAGATGTTGTCACATCCTTAAGTTTCGGAGAAACTGAAGCATATTGGCACACCGCCGGTGACGATGGCATTTTATGAGCAGGTGCGATGCAAACCTACCATGAGGAGCAAAAACGAACGCAAATAATCATATTGGACCTCGCTCCCACTGCGCCTCTTGTCCTAGCTGGCGGATTGAACTGTCCACTATGAAAAGCAACAACGATAAGTAAGCCAGAGAACAAGTGTGGGGTGATCGTACGTGGCGGTACAGTAACATCCTCCTCATTGACGGCACGAATCTCCGCAATGCCGAGTTCATAAGGACCCTCTACACCTGCATTGCCTCCGAGGAGGGATATGCCCACGGAACGAACGCGCTCGCGGAGCATCGACACAGGTTGTGTATTGATCGTGCCCGCCTTGGTCATCACGAATCCATCAAATGGGATCTAATTAATACCAACACGCCCAAAGTCAACAGAAAAAAGCGATCAAAAACCCTTCAAGACGCACAAATACATCTTCCCATCCACCGTCATCGCGCATAAAGTAGAGCCGGTGTTGCCACAAGTCGTCGTTCGTCGGGCCTTCAGTTTGTATATTGACAAAGTAAGAATTGCGCGTGCGCGGGTGACCCGCAACGCGCACGCGCATCGCGAGGAAACGATGATTCGACACGTCGTCCGTGAGCTCGCCAAATAAAGTCGGACGAAACTGTTTTTACATGAAGCAAGGAATTTGGGGGAGAGAGGGGTGTTCGGGTCAGCAGCTAGTTTGTCAAAACGAACGATATGTTTGCACCGGACCTTGTTGCGAAAACCAGCGTAACCGCCACGGATACGCTGTTCGTAGCCAGGGCGCACAGCAAGACGCATGACCCCGTGAAAGCGAGCTGCGCCGCCGCTGTCGACGTCACCAGCCCCAGCACTAGCGCTAGAGCTTATGAAGCTTGGGGGCACACGGGAAGGGTCATCGTCAAAGTCGAAGTGGACGGTGGAGGTGCCGCCGACGTCAGCGTCGCAGCCGTAGGCGTACTGCTTGATCACCTCGGGAGTATTGAGCGTGAAGAGTGTCAGGGGTGCGCGTGAGGGCTGTTCGGCGCCTTGCATTTGCAGGACTACAAACAAAAAACCAACAATGTATGAGGTGTTTTTTTTTTGTTAGTGAAGGGGAATGCAGGACGGACCTCTTGCTGTAGCATCACGGAAGACTCTGCTGGACCTGTTGAGGTACGCTGTTAACTTTGACATCGTTTTGGTAAAGCGTCAAAGGGTTGGCGCGTAATGTCCTCATTGGCCGGGCACAGCTAACCACTCCCGACGTAGCAATCCGTTTATTGCTTATCTATGGTTATGTGGTACAACGGCCTCAATGATCTATGTGCTTCTGTCATGTACGCCTCCAAGTTGACTCTGGACATCCACAACTGCGTCCTGAGCTCCTCTTCTCTGTTATCATATAACACCTAAGGGCGGGTTCTTTCCGATTGTGTTTAACTACTCTCCTAACCTACCGCCGTGGGCTCGTCGGGCGAGCGCGTGCGTAAAGTCTTCCTTGCGATTCTGGTGGGGGCGCTGGAGCTGTCGCAGGCGCAGAATCGGGGTGCGATGGGGCGACGGAGATAATCGGGCCATGCCCGAGATCACCGGCACCGGGATATATGCGACCAAAGCGCAGCCGCTGGCTGAGAATAATCATGTACAGTATCACACGACACGATACAGTGTGATCAACAACTGCTCATGCAGCTCATGTCTAGGCTCCGCGTTTTGCTGAGAAATTCGTTTCGTTTGATATCTGCGTTCGGTGACATACCATCGCACATCATTTGTCCTGGCGCCCTGAAGGGCCTGAACCCTCTGTTATACCCTGGTAGTTGCACTTCATTGTCGTCCTTCCAGTGTACGGCTTGTTGAACGTTTGGATACGTGTTTGTTCTGTATCTGATCGGATCGGTGTCCGTCTGTGTCGGCGCTTAGTCAGATATCTGAAACCTGGGGTATGCGTCCTCGAACCTCAGCGCTCAGCTAGTGCACAATGAGATATTGTACTCCTTCGACTGCCGAGATAGGATTAGTCACCCGAGGCAGAGTTCCATGTGTGTTGTTTATATATAGCGTTCCTCCCTTCCCAGAGAATACAACATAACAATCATGTCGCATACTGTACTACTGTAGCGTAGTGGTACAGAAAACGACAGCGAGCAACTAAACGACAAGTTCCTATTCCTGGAGAATACATTCTCAGTTGGCAATGTGCTCTGACAGCAGCTTGACCATTTCCTGATGGCCTTGATCCGCAACCTGGAATGCCGTCCTTCCCATGTTGTCCTTCGCCCCTACATCCGCCCCATGCTCGAGTAATAGGCGTGCGACAGCCAAATTAATCTCGCGCACTTTTTCGTCCTCGTCCTCGTCATATTCATCGTTCTCGCGCTCGACGTAACGGACATGGCTTGAAGCTACATGTAGCGGAGTCGAGCCATCCACAGTCCGCGCATTAATATTTGCACCATGGCTCAGCAATAGACGAACGACATTATGGTGCCCATATTCCGATGCCTCGTGTAATGGGGTGTAGCCGTTTTTCATGTGAGCTTCGATGTCTACTTTGTGTTGCAGTAGTAGACGAGCCGCTTCGAGTTGACCCCTCAATGCTGCAGTATGCAGTGCAGTATAGCCAAGTCTATCGCTGGAGTGTTTTATATCTGGATCATGGCCAATCAGCCACTGCATCACCTCAACCTCTCCATGCAACGATGCATCGTGGAGTAGAGTCATGTTGCCAATGCCTCGAACATCCACAGCTGCACCATGTTTATAGAGTAATTCCGCCAATCGGAAATGCTTCTTCCCCAATGCTGCCATCAAAGGCGTGAAATGATGACCTTGACGGGCATTCACATCTTGTAGGTGGTTGACAATGAGGTGTTCTGCGAGGTCATGAAATCCACAGAGTGCGGCATAATATAAGGGGTTGAAGTTTGAGTACTCTGAGTCCCTGGGACTCCTGGGAGGACCTGTGAAGTTTGAAGAAAGGCGACCGGATCGGGGCATGTTGTCTATGTTATGCAATCGGTGCCATGTCAAAAAATGCCGCTTGTTAGGGTCGAAGAGAAGTTCCATCCCCTTCCTTATGTGGGGTGACACACTTTCGAATTGTGCATGGTTGATCCAGTGTCGAGCGGCATAATCAGCCAATGGAAACCTGTCCTCGATGCTATCATGGTTGTCAACGCTATCGTGGTCCTCAACATTATCGTGGTCGTCGATGCCATCATGGTCGTCGATCGCGTCTTGGTCCTCAATGTCATCTTCACCCTCGGTACCATTCTGATTATCGTGGTTATCCACAGGCAAGCGTAGCAGGACACCTAAGCATGTTTGCGCGAGGATGATGTGAGCGGGCTCCAGGGCAATATGATAGCACGAGATATCGCAACTTGACGAGGCGAGGCGAGGCGAGGTCAGGAACTCTTTAACTGAGAAGTGCGAGAATTGCACAACTCGTGAAATTCCTGTTTCGACAATCGCAATCAAACTCGAGCATGCTACCTGAAGTGACTCTTCTTGATCTTCCCACCGCCAGTCTGGGTTCAACTTTGGGATACCATCACTGTCGTCCACCTCAACCGCAAGAACCTCCGCCAGCTCCTCGACCCGAAGCGGCCGGATAGACACAACGAGGCATTGCAATAGACGATAAACGTCTCCTTGGTTCGATTCATCGATTCCCCTCAGTACTCTCTCATATGTTTCGTCCAAGGATTTCGGTAATTTCTTGAGCACTTGTGCAACATTCCGTGAAAGACATTTTCGCAGGGTTTCCAGCTGACACACAACCCAGCGAAACCTGCGTGATCGTGAGAAAATGTGTTATGAACATAGAGCGACACTCGTACATTCCGTCCGCTTTCTCAGAGAGCATCTTGACAACCAGGTCTTTAATATCTTGCCTCCACTTCTTCATTACCGGCTCCTTGTCCGAATAAACAACTGAGTGGATGTATTCAGCAATATCTCGCTTCTGGCCGTCTTCGTCGTGCAAAGACACCTTGAAACGTGCCAATCCTTCCAGGGAAGATTTGATATCAAACTCGTAGCGACTTGTTGCACAAATATGCAAGTTCGGAAGGCGAAGTTCGGCCAGTTCCTTCACAAACTCCAATGCTTTCTGACGCGGAGGTGGTACGCCAATTGACTTGGAGATATCGGGGCATTCGTCAAGAGCATCGATTATGAGATAGATCTCGACTTGTCCCAGAGCCGAAAGCATAGATTTCAGACATTGTGAAAGTGCATCCTCGCTGGGTTGCTGCTTGCCACGATCGTGTGTAGAATACAAGTCGAAGAGAGGTTTGAGGCAACGATCAGATTGAGCACACAGCTGGATGAGGAGAGATGATTGTAAAGCACGAATATCCTGCTTTGATGAGTCCTTAAAGTCGAAGAAGAAGTAGGTGACATAGGAAGGCTTGGGGGTCGATGCTTGCTTGACATCGTGGATTATCGCAGAGCTTGTTACGAAATGAGGTGAACGGAATATAATTAGTTGGAGAGCGACGGACCTAAGGATGCTTTTACCGGATCCAGCTATCGAACCAGGGAGCAGTAATCAGTAAAAGTGAAAGAGCATGGACAAGGAAAATATATACGTTTTCCGTGAATCCATAAGAAGGATTCAGAACCTGACGTCTTCCAATCTTCGAAGATATCAGTTTGAATGAACCACGTGGCTGTGCCATCGTGATAAGCATCCCGGGCAGTGTTATAATTGATTGAAGGATCTGGAGGACACAGCCATGCTTGAAATTTCTCACGTAGCTGGTCTTCTGTGGTATTTTGAGACTCTAGCAAGCGTTTCAATTCACTTACACCTTTCAGAGTGAACGATAAGGATGGCGGCGGACACTAGACCGAGTACGCGTTACGCACCATCAGCGATCTGCTCTGTAGCTTCCAAAACTTGTACAGTCGCAGTCAGAGCCTCATCGTTTGACAGTTTCTCCAGCCTTTTCAACGCATCTTCGATGTCCGTCCTTCCAATCAGCTTCTTCAGGAACTTTTCTATGAACAATCAGCTGAGTGACAACTCTGTATACAGATCGACTCACTCCTAAATCCTTGCCTGATTTCCTTTGTCGCGATAGCCAGAATTCCAAGAACCTCCACCATTGTCCTTACAATTAAGTTCTTCATCGGTTCAGTCAGTCGCACTTTAACATAGGTCTTGAGACGCTCGAAGAATGCTTCGATCCGATCGAAGATACCAATGAGTGCATCCTGACTCGCGCCAACATCCTTTGCCGCCTAAAGTCTTGGTGGTCAGATCTATCTGCGCCAATCAAAGGAATTGCGCACAATAAGGAAAACACCGATTCCCGCAAATACAACTTTTGATGGCGAGAACACCTCAAGTCTGAATGTTAGTCGAATATCCTCGACAAGACGAATTCTGTGGACTTACTATGCCAACACCCTCGCCTAGGGCAGCGGAAAATGCACACAAGACAGTAACAGTGGCATTGAGCCACTGCTTCGATCTCTGGCCATCGCTCTGCGATTGAACAAATTGTTGAATGTTGTATTGGTTGTTAAGTATGTCGAGGACAGCGCTAGGAGAGTCACAATCTTGGAGCTGGACTGTGAGCTGATGGGCGAGGAGGTTCTTCTTTGTCTTCTTTTCATAGTCCTTCAAGGCAGCATCGAAAATGGATCGGAAATTGGAAGAAGGACCTGAGCCGGTCGAGACAGGATTGTGAGACATTGTGTCTCTATGGAGGATCTGGGGCACACTGCAGGGATTTGGTGGGCAATGATCGATGGTTCTCCCGGTTTGCGTACAGCCTCGAATAGCAAGAAATCCTCCCACGAGGACTGACCAGATATGGACGATAAGCGCGCAAGTCACGATGGCGGCAAACGGTAGCATATAAAGTGACGAACGTCGAATGTGAAACAACCGGCGGGCGGCCAGTGGGGATCATCATAGACGTAAAGCACCGGA
This sequence comes from Lactifluus piperatus, assembly GCA_003315875.1. Lineage (NCBI taxonomy): Eukaryota > Fungi > Basidiomycota > Agaricomycetes > Russulales > Russulaceae > Lactifluus > Lactifluus piperatus. The sequence goes on along the minus strand of QFDX01000297.1, from coordinate 13,041 downwards.
AATTCTATTCAGTGGTGACGAATTGTTATGTGCAGCAGAGCATACTGTGACCGTCCAAGTGTTGGTCAGGACTCAGGGTACGGCGGGTTCTGCGGCACAGATGACTCGGACGATTGACACGCAGATCTTACTCTGGTACTCGGTTAACACGGTCGTCATGGAAAAGCATCTGGTAAAGTTATTCAAGATGGCCAGTAGACCCGGTGCTACTTGACGTGCTGTGGTCGCGTCGGCGTGGCGGGCCTACGTCCGAGTCACCGCCATTTCTGGCGCGGGACTCCGAGTCGGAATCGAACGATACCAACCGGCTATGTTCCCTTTCACTCGTTTCTTTCTTTCACAATCCGTTTTTGATGGTCATTATCTTGTACCACCGGTCTGCCATCAGCCTTATTTTCTGCTCTGCGCCGTGCAACCGCCGCGTCACTCAGGCCTCAGACTCGGAGAATTCTCGCATGCATCATGGCGCGTATCAAGTTCCTGTCCTCAAGGTCCAAATACCCATGATTTTGGTTAGTCTGTCTCCATCTCTGCCTGTCTCGGTCTGCGTACTGTACGCGCCACGTCTTGCTTCGCAGCTTCAGTGTGACACCTCCATCTTTTGAGAGAGCGCACCATCACGGCGATCACCTGCTGAGATTGCCAAAGGCCAGTTTTGCCTCTTCATACCCCTCCTGACCTCCGCGCGCATCTCACCTCTTTCTTTGCTTTGTCGTGTACTATCACGTGTGGTGGGTTGCAAAATGACAGGGAGTTGCAAAATGCACTTTTTTAAGAGATCGATGCACCTTTGCACCTGATCATTTTGTGAACCAAATACCTTAATGGTAATATTATTTAGATCTTAAGCCGCTTGAGAATAGAGCATGCCATTGGCTTGCGATTGCCTGATCATTGAGCAGAAATCTGTACATTCTGGAAAGAATGTCCTCGGTTTTAATTTCTAGTGAGCCTTTTGGCTCAAGCTCTTGGATACATGAGTAATGCATTATAACGAAAGGCTATGAAAAATTTCCAGATAACTCATGCAGCTGGAACGCGTATCGAAGGTTAACATTGGTTTTGCGTGACTTTCTGTGATTCCACTTGATCGGAATTCGAAGTCCGCTTCTCCGCAATGCGACGCAACACGTTTTGTTGAATTCCCAATTCGTGGCCTTTCTCACGGTGCCGAAGCGGAGATGAAACCGGCTACGTGACACACCGTGACAAAAATTTTGCAACTCCCCGATTTTGGCATGCGGCCATCCGGCTTCCCTCCGAGAGGATTCCACAACATCCCATCAAGAAACTGACATTATAGGCATTTAGCTGAGGTCCTAGTCTACTAATCCCTCAGGTCTGATTAAAGAAAAGTGAAGCCGATGTGTTATAATCATCGATTTGCTAAAAATTTTGCAACTCCCCATTTGTGATAGTATGGTGAGGCGACGAACATGAGGTAAACGACGTAATCGAGTGATCACGTGAGTGGGGATACGGGGACAAAAAAAGTGGGACGCACCTGGCACAGCGAATGCGGCCTTTTTTGAACCGGGAGGAGTGATATCCACGTCCTCTGCCTTGCGCTTGCCTTTGGCAGTCTCTGGACGGCCAGGGAGGAGATGGAGGTCTGCTGTGGCGCAATCTGGAGCAGCGACGTGGAATAGGAAGGGTAAGTAGGCATCAATTTTCGGCCAGCATTCGATGAAGTAGAAGACGCGATCGAGTGGGCGAGGGTCTGGCGCTGGCCTTGAGGAAGCTCCTCAGGGGCTTTTTGTCGCGCACGCGTTGTATAGGGTGCGCTTTGGCTGTGCACCACCGATAGGATGCAATGGAACTGGACCTTCGTTCACAACTATTGTAGTCAGCATCGCCGCCAGACGTGCAGCTGTGGTTATGCGTAATAAATTTGTGCACAAAAATTATATCCGGCAATCTTTGTTGCCGGTGGAGGACTTGCCTTTGCCAGATTTGGTTCGCTGTCGACCGCTTTCTCCTTCAAATCCCGTTGTAGAAATCGCCGTAGCTCGCCGTTCGGACATTCTACTCCTATCTCTACCACAGACCTTGCTGGCTGCCGCCCATAATACCTTCCATGGATGAAAATTACGTTGGATAAGGCCCGAGCTGTTGTGTTGTGCACAGCACAAGTGCTGTTGGGGGTTCCACACCGAACCCATTTCCACGCATGCGCATGCATATATCAAGCCACCGCAACGTTGATGAAACGATACACATTGTCAAGTTCGCTTGTAATCCCGTGTTGTCACCAGCCTTGTCGTTGGCAGTACAAGTTACCCAAGCACTACTTGTACCTTGCAAGGCAGGCAGCATTTCATCCAGTGTGAGGCATGTGAGACCCAACGTCAGCGGCCATTCCACATTTCCTCCACCCCATCCCCAGACACATTTCGACGTTCTGCTTGTCGGAACAAAAAACTCGATGCCCTCTTCCATCTGTTGGATGTTCTTCCTCATCGCCTTACAAAGTACTTTCTCGGGCCACCTTGCATTTCCACACTACTTGGGTGAATCGATTCGGTTCGTCAAGGTCAAGGTCTCCAAAGCTGAGCTTTACGCTCGTGGTCAACACCATATTTTGAGCATGATGGTAGTTGAGATGGCGGATACAGACAACGGGGCCCAAACTTAAGGGACAGCACCCATCCCAATCTTCACGTACGTGGCACTCTTCTTATACACCCAGAACTAACCGCGCTATTTCCAGACCACCCTTTTTGGCGTCAAGCTGCGCTCACCAGTAATAATAGCTCCCATCGGAGTGCAAGCTGTCCTGCACAACGATGGCGAACTTGCAACTGCGAGGGCAGCAGCTAATCTCGGTGTGCCCTTCGTCATCTCAACGGCCAGTACGCGTTCCATCGAAACTGTGGCCAAGGCCAATGGTGACGGGCACCGCTGGTACCAATTGTATTGGTGTGCAACCTCATTATTTCCCGCCCACGCATCGTCCTCATACTACGCACGCAGGCCAAAGAGCAACCAAGTGACACTCTCCATCCTGAGCCGTGCCAAGGCGGTGGGCTTCACCACGCTCGTGCTCATCCGGGACACCTTCCTGCTCGGTTGGCGACCGCACGACCTCGATACCGCTTACTTGCCATTCTTCGCTGGTGCAGGTGTGCAAGTAGGCACTTCGGATCCAGTCTTCATGAAAAGGATGGGTATGGCGCCGCGTGTGGACGAGCGTCCTACATTCTCGCTAGATATGGATGCGTTCCGGGCTCGCCTCGCTGTGGGACCCGGAGGCGCGGACGACCTTCCGACTTGGGGCGGATTGGCTTTGCGAAGCTAACAGTGGTGTGTTCCGTTCGTGAGAGGGCCCCATCGTTCTTAGGGGCATTCAGACGGTCGAAGATGCACATGCGGCGATGGACGCTCAGATGGACAGCATCCATCGTGCACAACCATGGTACGTCCGACTCGTAGGTACTACCCTCCCATCCTCATCCTGCAGTTGATGCCGGGCCACACTGGCCATGTCTCGTTTTGGACAGGTGGGCGACAGGTGTATGGCGCCATTGGGTCATTCAGTGCTTTTCTGACGTGATCCTTTGATGCCAGTCGGTCGACCTTTCATGTACGGGCTCGCATTGGGTGGTGAGTGTGGATGAGATCTGGGGTAGGAGGGAAGGGATATTGGAAAAGGCAGACATACGATCAAGATACGCTAATCTGTGAATCATATGACCTGAGTAGTACGACAGCTGCCATGTACTGTAGTCACTTTCTGGTCTGGCCGGGATTGTGACAAGCAGGAGGTTTTAGCTCAAAAAGACATTGCATGGTAGATGCCTTCTTAAGTTACTTCAGAATATGTTGGACGATGTAAAGAACGGAGTTACTCATGAAAGGAAATGGTGGACTGGGCTAATAATTTCTCAACACCGGAGTTATTTCAAATCCTCGACGCATGGTCACCAATTACAGTAGGTTCAAAGTTCAAACGACTATCCAAATTTGGTCCGCTGCCCCACGTTCTCAACGTGGCGAACTCGCATCGTCAAGGTCACACACAACTTGTCATATACATCATCTCTCACTCTATAAATCTTCCATGTCCGACTCTCCTCTCCAATCCATCCGCGTACAGGATATACCTGGTGAGGGGCCGGACACACGTATGTAACTCCTATTCCGCTTCATCCCATTCAACTTAAATCCCTATCTGGTGTGAAGGTGGCAACAACCCCGATCTCCCTCACTCAGCGCAAAATCAACCCCCCCAGACACAACCCAACTTTTCTGATGGATCAGGGCACATTTTCAACATGTACAACAAGATGACAGAGGAAGAAGACAATAAAATGACAGATCGCTGGCAAAAGGATGCAGATGGCATCCTTATTTTTGTGAGTCCGAATACTAGCTTCCATATCGCCTCGCTTCGACATACTTGAACATCATTATAGACTGGTTTGTTCTCTGCTGCGGTCGCCGCATTGGTAGCGGTATCCATCCAGGACTTGAGGCCAAATTCTCAGGACACATCTGCGTTCTACCTTGCGAAGATCTTTGAACTTCTTGCTGATCCTAATGTATCTCGCTCATCGATTCTTGCTACATCCATTAAGCCGCCACCTTTCTCTCCACCGAAATATGCGATCTGGGTCAACTCACTGTGGTTCCTCAGCTTATCGATGAGTCTTACATGTGCTCTACTGGCGACATTGTTACAACAGTGGGCACGTCGATATCTGACAATCACACAACCACCTCGATACAGTCCTCATAAGCGTGCTCGAATTCGTGCATTCTTTGCAAATGGAATTGAAAAGCTTCATTTGCCATGGGCGGTCGAAGGATTACCGACGTTACTGCACACATCGCTGTTCCTTTTCCTTTCCGGTCTGCTTATTTTCTTATTCAACATTGACCACACCGTCTTCAGTGTTGTAGTTTGGTGGGTAGGGCTTACGACGGGCGTATATGGATGTATCACAGTGATGCCTATCTTCCGTCATGACAGTCCCTACTACGCTCCCCTTTCTTTGACTGCGTGGTTGATTTATACTTGGGTGGTATTTGGAATTTTGCATATTCTTATATTCATCACACATATTGTTCCTCGATTCTTTGAAGTCAATGACCTCTTTCATCGCCTTAGACACCTTTATTATAGACAGCTCTCGAGAGGTATGTTGAAGGCAGCGCAAGAAAGCGCTTTGGAATTGTCAGCGGAGATCGACGGTCAGGTGTTGAAATGGATATTTGATGCTCTGGACGAAGACCATGAACTTTTACAGTTCTTCGAGGGTATCCCTAGCTTCTGTAGCTCAAAAGTGGTCCACGAGCCCAGCGAAATCCTTGCCAAACTGGATGATCAGCGCGTGCGTCTGGCTGTCGAGGGATTCTTGATCCGCACGAGCTAGTGATGTCAAGGTCCGGTTCGGTCCGGTTCAAGGGCACTTTTCTCCGAACCCTGAACCGGACCGACGGTCCGGTTCAGCCCCTCTGCCCGAACCTTGAACCGGACCCTCGGTTCAGGTTCAAATGGGTCCGGTTCAAGGTTCACTGCCTCTGAACCTTGAACCAGACCGATTTTTTTGGTGGGAGGGAAGCAGAGCACGAGGGAGCGGCTCGCATCGTGTGGGGATGGTGAGCGAGGCAGGCCGGAGGGATGCCACGCGGGAGCGAAGCCGAGCGCGAGAATAAGCGGCTTGCGCCACGCGCCACGCTGCAAATACGGGTTTTACATGCGGGTCTCACGGGATCCTCGCACGTCGGGGTAAGTAAACGGGTAATGATTATTTATCTAACTACTATGTAAAATACATGCAGCTACAGAAGAGAAATAAAAACACCCAGGAGATGAGTGTCTCCTGGGTGTGGTGTTGTCCATGGTGGTGCATCAGTAAATATACAAAAAACT
>QFDX01000295.1:17499-30408 GCA_003315875.1 Lactifluus piperatus | reverse complement strand
GCTCTTCGTTGCACCCTTTGGAAGGTTCTCCCAAGATGACGTTTCGTTATCCAGTCGTGAAAATAAGATATGATGTAAAGGATTAGCCTTGTCGATTGGAGTGCAGTTGAGCTGTTCTCTTTGTATTTTAATATTCTCTCAGTGCTGTATGGTAGTAGAGTCTACCATTGTGTTACTTAGACGGAAATAGGCGTTCCCCTCCCCCACAGATATACTGAAAAGTCAGGCAATTTAAATAGCGATGTGCCCGGCTCGGCCCAAAGCCGGGCCAACCGCTATTTGCTTTTTGCTGTTTGGGCCGGGCCAAGCCAGGCCATTTCCGTCTCGGGTGCCCGCCCGGCCCGATGCCATCAGTGTTAAGCCTTCCAACATCAGGAAATTATACAAAAACTTTGTTACTATTCCAAGTGTTGGCAAGGAAAAATTTTACATTTATGTGTATAGCTAATGATCACTTGTTCTATTTTTTTTTTCACCTTTTTCGCTTGAGAATGTGACTGAGAAATGCTTTTTGATGAATACTGTATACTGTCGCGTCCGATCCTGCGGTAACTATTATTTTACAAATAATCCATCCCACGGGCCCAGCCCGTCTTAACACAATGATGTTCCTTCAACTTGTCCGGTGACCTCCATCCAACAGAATTTCTCGTTCAAGATCACAACTCATTTTCACAACTAGATAACGAAACGTCGTCTTGGGAGAACGCTCCAAAGGCCGAAACGAAGAGCGTACCTCAAGTCCAAGACAGTGCCGTCGCTTCCATTTTCGAGCTTCACTGTCGATAAAGGTTGATGAGGCCTGAACGAGTCGTTTGTTGTGGTGACCTCTGCACTTAACGATTTGGATTCAGGGAGGCCGGGTTCTGGAGGACGGGATGGGCCCTGAAATATGCTATCTTGATTGCCTGAATCTTCGTGAAATGGATGATCACGGAAGTAGATCCGATTGTTCAAGGACACCAAAAGTGTGTTAGAATATCTACATCTCCGGTGAGTAGCAGGTATCAACGGTTTAATACATGCCAAATACAGTTTTCCGATGACTCCGGCCCTGTTATTCGCATACATATTCAAAACGTGAGTCACGGTGATCAGATGAAGACGACCTACGGGACCAAATAGAAATTGTCGTGCTACGAAGACTCTTTAGCTCAGAACAAGAAATCAAAGTAATTCTTGGTCTGCTCACGGGGAAACAGATGAGGAGAACGAACGTCACGATGGATATAGTTGCTCAGCAGGGTGTGAGACAGAATTATGCTACAAGCCACAAGAACAATGCGCACAAGTCAGGAGGTTTGTTTCGACAGTGAGCCGGACGACGCGGAGCATAACGTAATTTGAGAATCGGTGACCGTTGCCGCGTGTTAGCCTTAGCTATTAGATAGTGTGAGTTGACACTACTATCACGAATTGGGAGTTGCAAAATTTTTAGCAAATCGATGATTATAACACATCGGCTTCACCTTTCTTTAATCGGACCTGAGGGATTAGTAGACTAGGACCTCAGCTAAATGCCTATAATGTCAGTTTCTTGATGGGATGTTGTGGAATCCTCTCGGAGGGAAGCCGGATGGCTGTATGCTAAAATCAGGGAGTTGCAAAATTTTTGTCACGGTGTGTCACGTAGCCGGTTTCATCTCCGCTTCGGCACCGTGAGAAAGGCCACGAATTGGGAATTCAACAAAATGTGCCGCGACGCATTGCGGAGAAGCGGACTTCGAATTCCGATCAAGTGGAATCACAGAAAGTCACGCAAAACCAATGTTAACCTTCGATACTCGTTCCAGCTGCATGGGTCATCTGGAAATTTTTCATAGCCTTTTGTTATAGTGTATTACTCATGTATACAACAGCTTGAGCCAAAAGGTTCAATAGAAATTAAAACCGAGGACATTCTTTCCGGAATGTACAGATTTCTGCTCAATGATCATGCAATCGCAAGCCAATGGCATGCTCTATTCTCAAGCGGCTTAAGATCTAAATAATATTACCATTAAGGTATTTTGTTCACAAAATGATCATGTGCAGAGGTGCATCGATTTCTTAAAAAAGTGCATTTTGCAACTCCCTGTCATTTTGCATCCCGAAACACGTGATAGTACCGGGGATCCCGATGTCCGTGATTACGTACCAGATAGACCATGGTTACTGCAATCAGGGTGTCCGCCAATACAGTCGAAGCGAACCACATCTAACCCAGCTAACAGTGAGCAAATCTGACCCGGAGAACCTAAAGATTTAGCAGTAAAGAAGTCGAGAACACATACTAATATCACTATCATGGCCTCAGTCCTGGTTCCCTGAGCCGTGTGTTAAATTGCAGATCGCAAACAATTGGCGTGTTGTGCTCACCGCGATCCCGAAGCCCACCTTGATCCCGAACCAAAAGGACCCAACCGCTTGAGCAGAAGATAACTTTGGATCCGCACAATGAATGAATGATCGCGGAAGGTGGAAGGTTTTAGACTTACGACAGCGATGGTCGTGCAGAGCCATCGTAGGTGTTTGTTCAACGTATATATACGATAGCAAAAGAATAATTGAACAATGAGCGAAATGATCCCGCCCATCATCGCAACGTCGATGACCACAAACCAATTTTTGCAGAGGTTCTGGGGGTCACCGAATCCGGCAACGAACCACATGTAGACGTCGAAACCCGTCAAGGCTGTTTGAATGGTCTCGAAGACAAAGATGAAGCACACTGTTTGAGAACTTGCATGAGTTTTTAAACCGGAAGATGAGTCACCGGTGCGTGCCTAGCAGCTTTAGGAGACGTCTATCATCCTGGAAGTTGCAGCAATACACATCTGTCCTTATCTCAATTGGACAATCGAACTCAACAAATGAAAGTCTCACAGGTTTGAACGATAAGAGCTCCATACAACCCCCAGTTGAACAAAGGTTCAAAGAGCTGTTCGTATTATTGTGTATCAAGTAGCCAAACTGACAGAGGGTAACGCACGAAGGGGGCAGAGCTTAGAGAAGAATCAGTTTGAAGTAACCCATTCGATGCTGAAGAACGATGTGGGCCCAATGCTCAACATTGGGCTATCATGACGTGCCAGACTGCCACAATCGGGCGCTCTTTTCGATAACGAACTTTATTCAAACCTATCGAGCGATGCAGTGCAATCAATTACGTTCCCAGCACCGGAACCGTGGAAGCTTGGGAAGAGTCGAAGAGGCGGGAACGGAAGGGAAGACATAGGCCATACTACAACTTTGCAACCTCCTTCCCTTCTGTGTACAAACCGGTTCTTACTTGGTCAGGGCGTTGGGCTCTGTGGTCTAATCAGCACTTCTTCCCTTTGATCCGTACCAGGGTGCTATCGCTGGCACGTCTGATAGGTTGCTCATGATCTTGCACACGCAATGTCATTATGGCATGGGCACGCACGGGATAAATTTAAAATTCGGCCCGGGGCTGTTCACTGGCCCTACCACCTACCAAGCTACCACTTTGACGGCATATGACATGGGAACCTGACACCGCGTCAGCTGGGGTATGTGATAGACACACTTCAATTTCTTACCTTACACCATACAACATGATTGAGCAAGAGCAAGAGTTGGGCGAGGAAATCGTCAAAGTGAAAAACCGTTGAAAGAGGGACATGCTTGAAGTCTGGTTCTAAGAACGACAGCCCTGCCCACTAGCCTGGAATTGACCACCGCCGACCACGTAACCGGCACAACACAACTTGAAGTGGGATCACAGGCGGATCCGACTTGATGGCATCCTTATATGTCAATATCATCAACTCCACTTACCCATGGCAAGCAGGTGGATCTCTTTCCGAAAAACGAGGTAACGCTCTGATACGCAAGGTCAACTAAGGCATATCCTGGATAGCCTCACTGCGCATCAAGTTTTGTACAGGTCTGGGCGGTTTGGTATAAATGTTGAATCCTTATTATGAATAACTACAACTTTGGAACCGCACTAGTGGGCCCATCACTTTCCAGTCAGTCCAACTTCGCTGCAGGCGCGCATAAAACATGGTTTTTGCTGAGCCACTTCCTCTTCACCCTCATATTATAAATTTGTAAGTTTTGAGATCACGCGCGTTGGCCCCCACTAATTCCTCTCCTAGCACTGTCCCCATCGTATGCTGCTTTCTTCCAATAGCTAGTGAGGCTGTTCGATAACCATAATACATACAGCTCTTTGGACCCTTGTTCAACTGGGCGTTGTATGGAGTCCTTTGTGTCCAAACTTGTGAGATTTTCATTATTAAGTTCTGCTATCCAACTGAGATACGGCGATAGATGTGTATAGCTACAACTTCCCGAACGATAAACACCTCTTTAAGCTCCTAGGCAAGCACCAGTGACTCATCTTCGCGTTCACAAAATTAAACAAACTCTCCAACAGTCTGCTTTACCTTTCTTCTCGAGACAGCTCAAACAGCTCTGACGGGTGCCGACGTCTATTACTGGTTCATGGCCGGATTCGGTGACCTCGAGGGCATCATCGCGAACACTAGGTTTGCTCCCATCGATGTCCCGATGATTGGTGGAACCATTACTCTCATCGTTCAATTATTCTTTTGTTATCGAATCTATACGTTGAACAAACGTCTATTATGGCTCTGCACGGTCATCGCTATCGTAAGTATACCTCCGACCTTCCGCGAGTACTTAATCATCGTCCCAATGCAAAAGCTGTCTATTGCTCAAGCGTCTGGGGCCTTATGGTACGGGATTAAGGTGAGTGTAACACGAGGGTGGTTGCGATCTGACATCTAAAGCATGTCTCAGGGAAAGCATGAGGTGGCCATACCAGCTGCATATGTATGTATTCTCGGCTTCGTGAAGTCCTCTGATTTGTTGACAGTGAGCTGAATTAATTGTGGTTCTCCACGGATGTATTGGCGGACGTCCTTATTGCTGCCGCGATGGTCTATCTGGTATGTAATTATGCACCTCTGAAACATCAGAGTGTCGACTCCCCCTTCTCTCATAGCTATGGCAAACACGCAACCACGACAATCCAATCTCAAATTACGTCTTGCCGCGCGTTGTGCGGCTCACTATCGAAACTCTCGCGGCTCATAGCAGGAATTTGTCTCACTCGAAGCTACTCTTCCTAAGCTACCGTGACCATCGTGACGTTCGGGTTCTTCGTCGTATTCTCTGTGAGCAGATCAATGGCCCTGATTTGCAGCTGTGACTCGGAGCTAATGAACGGTCATCTTAGAAAGAAGCCTTCTTTACGGAAGCCTATTTTGTAGCCCCGCATGTCTTTCATTTCATCATCGAGAGTAGCCTGTATTGATAATACATGCCAATGACAGGGCCGATGTCATTGGGAAACTGTAGGTCGCACACCATGTCACTGAGAAGTGCTACTCATTGAAATTGTAGATATTCTAACACACTTTTGGTGTCCCTGAATAATCGTATTTACTTCCGTGACCGTCAATTCCCTGGAGACCCAGGTAATAGCATATATCATGGCTCATCTAGTCCATCCGAACCTGATCTTCTTCAAGTCAAGCGCCTGCCAGTGGGCACACAGGTCGATGCAGTAACAACGAACATTGCGTCCGGGTCTCGTACGCTTTTGCCGACAGTGGAGCTAGGGAATAGAAGCGACGTCACTGTCCTGGACTTGAGGTGTGCTCTTCGTTGCACCCTTTGGAAGGTTCTCCCAGGATGACGTTTCGTTATCCAGTGAAACTACATTATGATGTAAAGGGTTAGCCTTGTCGATTGGAGTGCAGTTGAGCTGTCCTATTTATATCCTCTTAGTACTGTATGGTAGTAGAGTCTGTATAGCGCCAGTGTGTTAGTAGGCGGAAACAGGCGTTCCCCCGATATACTGCCAGTGTAAAGTCAGGCGACGAATAATGATGTGCCCGGCCCGGCTCAAAGCCGTGAGCCGGGCCAAGCCACCACACCATTTCCCTTTTGGGGGCCTGGCCCGATGCCATCATCAATTGTGTGCTCCAACAACATCAAAAAATTATACAAAAAACTTTTGTTACTTTTCCAAGTGCTGGCAAGCAAAAATCTGAAAATTTTTACATGTATTTGTATTATTACTGTAATGATTACTGTACTTTCTCGAACTTTTTTCTTCCTTTCTTTCTTTTTTTTTTTTTTTTTACCGTTTTTCAACTTTTTCGCTTGAGGAATGTGACTCAAAAATGCTCTTGACGAAACGTAGGTCACTTTTTGATTTATAGAACTTTTTAAAGCAGTACTAAACATGTTTGCTTGTACAGGCTTGCACAAGCTCGTACGAGCTATTTCAAGTCTAACAACATCTTTTGTCAGGTTTCCTGATGGTGCTTCGAGTCACCCCAACCCAGTCACAGACTAGAAGAGTGTTCCTCATTCCAGTGGTCAGAAACCGTCGTTTCTCATGCTACCTACCATTCTGGTTTCAAAGAGGTGTTTTTTCTAAACTAGACTTTATGCTGTGTTCCTCTGTTTCTGGGCCTCCCGAGGGAGAAATGGGAACAGACCTGCAGGCCTGATGAATTCTCTTCTCCCGGGCTTCTTACACGTCACATCTTATCGGCCCATGCAGGCCCCACGGATATGGTTTAGGTGTTCGGACCCTGAAAGCGGCTCCCAGACCCGATATTACCAAGTGAGTTGGTTCCCACTGGTAAGTTACAAGAACATAGAAATGTGCCATGATGTTTGTGTTTGCTCAGGCACTGTACCTTATGATTCAATTGCTGCGTTCGAGATCGATGGATCCGGAGTCATTCCATTTCTTCTCTGAATGTCTATCGGATGGCCGCAAGTGAGAAATGTTTCACGACGACAGCAGACGACCGCATTCCTCTTTGATTCAGTAGGGTCACATCATTTTGGCCTGGGTCGAGATACTCAATGCGGATCAGAGAAAGATGGAGAAAAAACCTGCGAGAGAAGTCGCTGAACGCCCATTTCCGTCTTGCAGTGGCCCTTCCAGGTCCATATTCAGTTACGCGGGTACTTCAAACGCAAATATACAGTACAGATATCATTTACTCAAATAAATACACAAGCAACGAGCCGGATCAAACTCAATTCTGCCTGCATGTAGTTTAGAGAGGCGTATAAAGATGTAAAGACGCACCCCAACTGCACCCCAAACGATAAGGTTCCTTCAACTTGTCCCGTTACAATCCAACAAAATTTCTCGTTTCAGATCACAACTCACTTTGACGACAATTAACAAAACGTCGTCTTGAGAGAACCTTCTAAAGGCTGCAACGAAGAGCGTACCTCAAGTCCAAGACAGTACCGTCGCTTCCGTTCTCGAGCTCCACTGTCGATAATGGCTGATGAAGTCTGAAAGATTCGTTTGTTGTGGTGGCCATTGAACTTAGCGGTTTGGATTCAGAGAGGCCGGGTTCGGGAGGAAGAGATGGACCGTGATATATGCTATCTTGATTACCTGAACCTCCGTAAAATGGATGGTCACGGAAGTAGATCCGATTGTTCAGGGACACCAGAAGTGTGTTAGAATATCTATATCTCCAGTGAGCAGCAGCTATCAGCGGTTTAATACATGCCAAGTACAGTTTTCCGATGACTCCAGCCCTGTTATTCGCATACATATTAAAAACGTGAGTCACCGTGATCAGATGAAAGACGACATACGGGGCCACAAAGAAGTAGTCGTGCTACGAAGGCTCGTTAGCTCAGAACAGGAGATCAAAGAAATTCTTGGTCTGCTCACAGGGAAACAGACGAGGAGAACGAACGTCACGATGGATATAGTTGCTCAGCAGGGTGTGAGATAGAATTATGCTACGAGTCACGAGAACAATGCGCACAAGTCAGGAGGTTTGTTTCGACAGTGAGCCGTACAACGCGCAGCATAACGTAATTTGAGAATCGATGACCGTTGTCGCGTGTTAGTCTTAGCTGTTAGATAGTTTCAGTTGAAACTCCGGGATTCGGATGTCAGTAATTATATACCAGATAGACCATGGTTACTGCAATCAGGGTGCCAGTGTCCGCCAATACAGTCGAAGCGAACCACGACTAATGCAGCTACCTGTAAGCCAATTTGCGAATCTAACGAAGTCGAGAACACATACAAATATCGCTACCTTGACCGTGGTCCCATTTCCCTTAGACGTGGGTGAAATCCCAGATCACAAACAATTGGCGTGTTATGCTCACCGCGATTCCGGTACTCACAGCGATCCCGAACCAAAAGGCCCCGGCAGCTTGAGTAAAAGATAGCTTCGGATCCGCACGATCAATGAATATCTGCGGAAAGTGGAGGTATCAGACTTACGACACCGATGGTCGTGCAGAACCACCATAGATGTTTGTTCAACGTATAGATACGATAACAAAAGAATAATTGAACAATGAGCGAAATGATCCCGCCCATCATCGCAATATCGATGAGTGAAAACCAATTTTTGCAGAGGTTCTTGCGGTCACCGAATCCGGCCATGAACCAAATGTAGACGTCGGCACCCGTCAAGGCTGTTTGAACGGTCTCGAAGAGAAAGACAAAGCACACTGTTTGAGAACTTGCATGAGTTTTTAAACCGGAAGGTGAGTCACCGGTGCCTGCCTAGCAGCTTGACGAGACGTCTATCATCCGGAAAGTTACAGCAGTACATATCTGTCCTTATCTCAATTGGACAATCGAACTCAACAAATGAAGGTCTCACAGGTTTGAACTATAAGAGCTCCATACAACCCCCAGTTGAACAAAGGTCCAAAGAGCTGTTCGTATTACTGTGTATCAGTAGCCAAACTAGGGGATAAACAGAGGGTAACGCACGAAGGGGGCAGAGCTGGGGGAGGAATCAGTTTGAAGTGACCAACTCGGTGCTACCAGACTCACAATCTACCGATACTGTGAAGGTCACTGATAATGTCATAGTTGAGAGTAGGTGCTGATCCAACCGCGGGCATATTTTACCCCGCCTCCAACGAAATTGAACCGAGCGGAAATGGGATGGGCGCCCCCAGTGTAATGCAAAGCTACAGTTATTTATACTCCTAGAATTCCTTAGGCGTATACTTGGAATGTAAGTCATCACTGAACACCGAACTTATCATAATGAGTATTGCCTTTCTCTGTACAGAACCTGCTTGCCATGGCCCGTGGGTGGATGGAGTCTGATGATCTGATGGTTGATGAGATTACCTAAGCTGCTAACTTAGATAGACATATCACGACTTCGTGGGTGGTAAAGGCAGTGCCCCGATCTTTCTCTCAGTCGTATGAGGATTCACTTGGTGCAAGTACAAAAAAGGTTCTGTCAGGTTTCCTGTGAACCCGCTCGGGCATGATCGGGCATGATCGGGCATGATCTCCGTAAGTATCAGGAAATACGGCTGACTCAGAGCTTCGATCGACAACGGAAATCATACGTTATGTGTGTTTCTGTGAGATCTGCTGGCCGATGAAGCTCATAGACCCACCTAGGGAAGAACTTGAAGGATGTGGGACCATTGCTCAACATGGGGTTATCCTGACGTGCCAGACTGCCATAATCGGGCGCTCTTTTCGATAACGAACTTCATTCAAACCCATCGAGCGAGGCAGTGCAATCAATCACATTCCCAGCACCGGGAACTGTTGAAGCTTGGAAGAGTCGGGAACGGAAGGGAAGACATAGGCCTATACTACAACTTCCCCTTCCCTTCTGTGTACAGACCGGTTCTTACTTGGTCAGGGCGTTGGGCTCTGTGATCTAACCAGAACTTCTACCCTTTGATTCGTACCAGGGCGCTATCGCTGGCACGTCTGATAGGTGAATTGCTCATGATCTTGCACACGCAATGTCATTTGGCACGGGCACGCGCAGTATAAATTTGAAATTCGGCCCCGGGCTGTTCACTAGCCCTACCTGGCTACTAGTAACTTACCACTTTGACGGCATATGACATGGGAACCTGACACCGCGTCAGCTGGGGTATGTGATAGACACACTTCAATTTCTTACCTTACACCATACAACATGATTGAGCAAGAGCAAGAGTTGGGCGAGGAAATCATCAAAGTGAAAAACCGTTGAAAGAGGGACATGCTTGAAGTCTGGTTCTAAGAACGACAGCCCTGCCCACTAGCCTGGAATTGACCACCGCCGACCACGTAACCGGCACAACACAACTTGAAGTGGGATCACAGGCGGATCCGACTTGATGGCATCCTTATATGTCAATATCATCAACTCCACTGGCACTTACCCATGGCAAGCAGGTAGATCTCTTTCCGAAAAACGAGGCAACTCTCTGATACGCGAGGTCAACTAAGGCATATCCTGGATAGCCTCACTGCGCATCAAGTTTTGTACAGGTCTGGGCGGTTTGGTATAAATGTTGAATCATTATTATGAATAACTACAACTTTGGAACCGCACTACTAGTAGTGGGTCCGTCACTTTCCAGTCCATTCAATTCGCTGCAGGCGCGCATAAAACATGGTTGTTGCTGAGTCACTTCCTCTTCACCCCCATATCATAGATTTGTAAGTTTTGAGAGCATCACAGGCGTTGGTCCCACTAATTCCTCTCCTAGCACTGCCCCCATCGTATGCTACTTTCTTCCCATAGCTAGTCAGGCTGCTCGATAAACCATAATACACACAGCTCTTTGGACCCTTGTTCAACTGGGCGTTGTATGGAGCCCTTTGTGTCCAAGCCTGTGAGATTTTCATTATTAAGTTCTGCTATCCAACTGAAATACGGATAGATGTGTATAGCTACAATTTCCCGAACGATAAACATCTCTTTAAGCTTCTAGGCAAGCACCAGTGACTCATCTTCACGTTCACAAACTCAAACAAGCTCTCCAACAGTCTGCTTTACCTTTCTTCTCGAGACAGCTCAAACAGCTCTGACGGGTGCCGACGTCTATTACTGGTTCATGGCCGGATTCGGTGACCTCGAGGGCATCATCGCGAACACTAGGTTTGCTCCCATCGACATCGCGATGATTGGTGGAATCATTACTCTCACCGTTCAATTATTCTTTTGTTATCGAATCTATACGTTGAACAAACGCCTATTATGGCTCTGCACGGTCATCGCTATCGTAAGTATACCTCCGACCTTCCGCGAGTACTTAATCATCGTCCCAATGCAAAAGCTGTCTTTTGCTCAAGCGTCTGGGGCCTTATGGTACGGAATCAAGGTGAGTATAACGCAACTGTGGTTGCGATCTGACACGAACGCACGTCTCAGGGAAAGCACGAGGTGGTCAAACCAGCTGCATATGTATGTATTCTCGGCTTCGTGAAGTCCTCTGATTTGTTTACAGTTTGCCGAATTAGTTGTGGTTCTCTGCGGATGTATTGGCGGACGTCCTTATTGCTGCCGCGATGGTCTATCTGGTATGTAATTACGCACCTCTGAAACCTAAGTGTCGACTCCCCCTGCTCTCATAGCTATGGCAAACACGCAATCACGACAATCCAATCTCAAATTACGTCTTGCCGCGTGTTGTGCGGCTCATTATCGAAACGAACGTCCTGAATAGTGCGTACATTCTCGCTGCTCATAGCAGGAATTTGTCTCACTCGAAGTTACTCCTCCTAAGCTACCGTGACCATCGTGTCGTTCGTGCTCTTCGTCGTATCCTCTGTGAGCAGATCAATGGCCCTGATCCTGCTCTGACTCAGAGCTAATGAACTGTCACTATAGAAAGAAGCCTACTTTATGAAAGCCTACTTTGTGACCCCGCATGTCTTCCATTTCATCACCGAGAGTAACTTGTGTTGATCATGCATGTCAATGATAGGGCCGATGTCATTGGGAAACTGTAGGTCGCACACCATGTCACTGAGAAGTGCTACTCATTGAAGTTGTAGATATTCTAACACGCTTTTGGTGTCCCTGAATAATCGTATTTACTTTCGTGACCGTCAATTCCCTGGAGACCCAGGTAATAGCATAAATCAGGGTTCACCTAGTCCATCCGAACCTGATCTTCTCCAAGTCAAGAGCCTGGGCATACAGGTCGATGCATCGACAACGAACATTGCGTTCAGGTCTCGTACACTTTTGCCGACAGTGGAGCTAGGGAATAGAAGCGACGTCACTGTCCTGGACTTGAGGTGCGCTCTTCGTTGCACCCTTTGAAGAATTCTCCCAAGATGACATTTCATCATCCAGTCGTGAAAACAACGTGTGATCTAAAGCGAGAAATTCTGCCGGGTTGACGGGAAAAGAATGAGGGAACCTTGCAGTTTGGAGTGCAGTCGAGCTGCCATTTTAGTGTATTTATATGTTCTCTCTCTGCTGTATGGTAGCGGGATCTGTGTAGCGTCAGTGTGATATGGTATTTATTGAAGGACCGCTCTACTAGCGTTCACACGTTCACCGTCGGTCCCAGGAATGTTGCGGTCGTCATAAGAAAGCATTTCTTACACGCTGCCATCAGTGGGCCGTGTGCCCGTGCCCGATTAGGCGGCTCGCGGGCCGGGCCCGATATAGCGATATTAGGGAAGCTCTACTTTGAGCTCCTCCCCAATTTACTGTTTCGGAAATACGCCTTCTATAACCCTAACCCTCATCGGCCAGCCAGATCTCACAGAAGAGTAAGTGGTGTTATATTTCAGATCCGGGAAAACCTCTGAAAAAGCAGCCCCTTGGCCTTGGGGGATGCCCAGCAGAAGAGCGACGGACGACGAATCGGTTGACAGAATACTCCCATTGAAAATCCTTGACGGATACTTAGGATGAGGTGACGACTTCTGATCACAGGGTCGGGGGGCCCAGGGCTTTCTCAAGGAGGTTCGTCCGTGACTGGGTGGGGCCAGACCCCCAAGTTAAAGAGAAGGAGAGAAAATGTGTGTGCGTGTATGGAGCATTGGAACCCTCGGGAGTTGGTCATGGCCAGGAAAACAATCATGACGAATACGCAGGCCACAATTGGCCCATCAATATACCACCGTGACAACTAAAATGGGGGGGGGGGGGG
>QFDX01000295.1:0-17485 GCA_003315875.1 Lactifluus piperatus | reverse complement strand
TGAACGAAAAAAAAAAATCCGTACAGAGTTTTACTGACTGCTACACTTTCTACTCTGGTTGCTGTCCCTTGTCCCGTGAGCACAAGCGATGTAAAACCTTCCGTGCCACCTTTTCCTCGCCCTCCTCAATCCTCACGTACGTAGTCGGCAACTCCAGGCGTTCCTGGCCTAGCACGACCCATACTTTATACCGCATGGGGTTATCCGCGCCGACCACCTCCAGGGCATCCGCGTCGATATCGTCAGGTGCGTTGAAGAATCGGGGCTGTGGATGTCCATGTACTTTACAGTACTCTGTTATGCCACAACCCGCCACAAGCCATACGTATCACGAGAAATGAAAATAAATCCCTTTCAGTCCCGTGCAATGAGGATTAACGATGCACTGACGTACCGGACAATTCATCTTTGGAAGGAGCCAACGACAGCTTTGTTAGTTTCGTCGCAGGAGACGAAGACGCGGGCATTATATGCGGATACGTTGACGAGCTGGGAGATGTCGGTGACAGAGACAAAGATGACGACGAAAACGATGAAGATGAAGAAGACGACGATGTTGGTCCCAAAGCTGGTGCCGATGCCACCTCAAGCTCGGCAGAAGCAGCAGCAGCAGACGCAGGGGGATGCCTCGAGCGCGCTTGGCCACGTCTCGCACCCCCCACCTTGGCAGCGTGAGGCCCGGGCTCCCATATGCGCGGCGGGCTCGGGGGAGGAGGCGCCCGTCGGGACGGGGGATTCATGCCAGGGGGTTCTGCTGCCAACTCTGCAAGATAGGAAGAGGAGGGTGGTGGCGCCTGCTCCTGCGAATAACGATGATTTGCGTGGTGGCGATGGGCGTAAGCATAGTTGTGTGCATGAGCATAGTCGTCGTCATAGTCTTCGCGCTCAAAGTCATTATACCCACGCACGGGTTCTGGCACCGGCATTGGCACTGGTGGAGGGGGGTGCGGTGGTAGCAATGGAGGTGTCGCACAGCGTTCCCGATCATAATCGTAGTCACAACTGGGTCCATAGTCGAGTCCACGGTCGATATCATAATATGGGTGACCATAACCATCTTCTGGATATATGGAAGCAGAAGGACGCGCATGCCAGGGCTGCCGGTGCGATGCTGGCGGTGGCGCGTAGTAGGAATCCGGGGCGTACAACCCCGGATCATCGTACCGCGTGCCCCCGAGCTCGTACTGGCGCCCATGCTCGCGCGAACCATACGGATAACCTCGTCTCTGCTCGCCTGAGGGGTGATGTCTAAAAGACGACCCCCCAGAGCGACGAGAGGAGTTTTCACGTGATTGTTTGAAAGCTTGCGGCGGTGGCCGTCGAGGGTCCTCGTGCTGGCGGACAGGAAGATCAGGGGGTAGTTCGCCAGGCTCAGGTTTCTGGTCAACATAGCCGGGACGCGGGAGAAGCATCCCTTCAGCTGACATGAGCTTCGAACGCGACCAACTAGTGGAACTAGTAGAGGCCTGCGCCTCTGGAGGCTTTAACGGGACAGTTGCGGCAAGGAACTGCTCTGCCTGGCTTAGTAACTTTGCTTTTTTCTTCGGGTTCTCGCCACTGTTTTCTACCCCATCTATGCTCTTCCGCTTTGCCTTTTTGAGCTCGCGTGGTGGAGGCAACTCGACTTTATATCCTTTTGGCGGAGGTTCTCCATGAAAGCGAAGGAACTCAATCGCACCCTGCTCGAATGCATGTTGGATCACAGCAACTTTGGCATCGTTTCTGTTGCGGTAATCAGCTGGCACGGTCCAAGAACGTTTCTCACACTCCTCAGGTGACTCTCTGAGCTTGAGCGTCAATATACATCCGCACGCTGAAAACGCGCGAGTCATTAGCATCATATCATGGTGCAAATCGAAAAAAAATAAAGACAGGAAAACGAAAAAGCATACCGTCGCGGTCCTTTGTGTATTCGAACATCTCAGGTGGCTTGTTGGGCCAGAACTTGGCATACTCCGTAGTCAGGAGTGGGAGAATGCTATCGAAAACTAGTGTTCTCGTCTCTGGCGGTACCTTTGTCTCGAGCGCGTCGACAATAGCCCGCACACACGCACCAACCCCAGCGGAGAGTGCTGCAAGGCAGACCGCATTCTTTGCGTCCGCTCGCTTCGGGAACTGGGGGTCAACCAGATACGTCCGAACTTCTCCGGGACGGATTACGCGCAGGACAGCGCCATGTGCTAAGAAAAATGGCTCAATAAGCACCGCGGAAGAGCTAGTGCGCAAGATGAGGAGGAACATACTGCCAAGTTTGGTGTCAGTGGTCCAAATGAACTTGAGTTCAAACTTGCCACCACGAGCAGACTGTATGAGCTGGTTCAGCCAGCCGGGGGCGTTGATCTCGGCTACGGTTTTGTCATCGACGGGCTCTGGCAGCGGACGCGGTAGTGCCTCGAAAAAGCCCTGCAAAGTGAGCGCGATCGGCGGTGGTGCAGAATGTGCATCATCTTCCTGAGACTGGAAGAGACGCTTCTCGGCCGGTGCAGTCTGCCCGTTCCCAAACTTGATAAAGTCCAATAGACCGTCGGCAATCGCTTCTGCGGCGCATGCAGCTTTAGCCTCTTCGAAAGCAGGGTACATGACGTCCACGGAGAAGACGCGAAACAGATGCAACGAGAGCTTGACCTGCAGCGCACACCCATATTCTGGTTGTAGATCGGACAGATTCTTAATAAGTTGCCATACATACACACAAAAAAAGGGACTCGGCATATAATCGAGGGGAAAAGACTTACTCCCGCTCGGTTTACTATCAATGAGGAATATCCATCGCGGCTTGACGAGACCTGCGCGCCATTCGACACAGCACTGCTCGATCTCCTTCACCCCAGGGTCTTGGTCGGCGTCCATTGGGGATGGCTCCTGGACCGAACCAGGAGCATCGAGTGGCGCAAGGACGAGACCGCGCTTCGCTAGGGCTTCAGGGGAACCGTTCTTGATAAAGTCAATTGCGCCCATGTCGACCGCCACGGCGGCGGCGGCGGCGCGTGCCTCTGCTTTGCGCGTAAACTCTGGTTTTGATGTGTAGGACCGTGTGTTACCGTTAGGACGTGTTATTGTGAGGATGCACCGTTTTTCTAGAATGAGGAAGAGACCAGGGAAGGAGATGAGAATGATGAGATAAGCTGTAGTTGAGGGGAAAACACTTGCTTTCTTTTCCCTCTTCTTCGATGATCTCGTAAGTGAGCGCATCGATGCTTCCAAATGTTTGGGAGCAGATCTGGTGCAGGACGAATATGGGTGCAGGCACCTGTGTGGATTTACCCTTCCCGCCTTTATCCTCGATGGCGAAAGGCGGCGCGAAGGGAGCATCGTGGTAGAGTGGGTTGGAGAGAAAGGTTTCTTTCTGCGTGGGCTCCTGGTATGGATCGCGCAAAAAGTCCTCAAGGGTGAGCGCGCCAAGCCTAAGGAGGTTGGAATTGACGACATCAAAGTAACTTGGAGTGGTAGCTGATGCTTGTATCGACTCTGGTAGCTTTTGTTCCAAGATTGTAGCCATAACGAGAAGAAAACAAGAAATATACAAGAAATGCGGGTGGGATACCAATAAAAGGTTTACAAGAGTAGTTTGAAAGCACGCCACATGTTGCTGCTCACTGGTGTGTCGACAACAACGACACAAAGGTTCACCACTTCGCCGTCCTCCCTCGTGATACGTCACGTGTGTCGGACCCGCACGTGTTCAGTTGACGGACGGGGAGGGGGACTTGTGTTTTTGTACCGGTTATGGTAGCAAAATCGGAGGAAGGTCTTAACGATAGTTCTTGTCTCTACATTGCCCCTCACAGTTCACACCAGCTGAGGTCCCTCCCGCCTATCATGGCTCAGTGCGTCCGCACCATAACCGGCGACACTACCGCACCCACCCATCCACTCGCCATGCCGTGTGGGATAGGGGGTAATCCTTGCACAGCGGTGAAATGGTATTACACAACAACAATATACTTCATTGTGTGTCAAATACCGCTGGGGCGACGTTGTATGCCTACATGAGGGACACACGTGGGCAGATTTGCGCGTGGGCGCAAGATGCTGGAAAGATTAGCGAGGATCCTTAGCGACAGTGAGATCGGTTACTCATTTGGAAGATAAAATATCACACCGATACCAAAAAGGACCAAAAGGTAGTAGCGTCCTGCCACGAGAATAACAATATATTTTTTTATGTGGTACGAACCCACAGCGTTCGAGCTCATCATGATCAACAAACGACACAAACAGACAACGATCACAACACAAGGATTTTACACAAATGAACATAAACAAGAAAAGGTTGAGGAAACGGAAACCCGGTACAGATTCCTATAAGGTGTAGTGTGAAATGGGAGGGAGGAACGAGGCAGCCCTAATGAAAAAAGGGGGCTTTTGGGCGCTTAAGCCGCCTGACTGATGACATTTTCTTTGGACGTTTCAATGACGACAGTGGCTGCCGCAGCTGTGGAGTTTGGCCCGGCATCGTTAGGAGCTTCTGTGGATCAAAGAGGGGGGCGGGAGAGGGCGCCAACGTCAGCCAAACGTGGAGACAAGCACAAATGTAACAACGGGGGGGTGCCAGGGGGGATTTAGGGGGATATACGAATACGAACCTTGGCCTGGCACGGCGGCGCCGTTCTCTGCGGGCTCGTCGGCGAGTGCGTCCACCTCGTCTGCCTCTTGCTGATCTTTAGCCGCCTCGTCATCTCCGGCGCTCGACTTTTTCCCGGCACCACCCTTCTTGCCCTTGGATACGGGCGCAGCGGCACCGTCAGTTTTGGCCTTCTTGCCGCGACTCTTTACCGGTGTCTCAGTCGCGGGCGCAGGGGCGGCCTTGCGCTTGGGTCTGCCAGCACCCTCTGAGGCGGGCTCTGCGGGCGCAGCAGAAGCAGCAGGAGGCTGTTGCTCATCAGCTGGGCGCGCACGCTTGGCGGATGGACGACGGGTGGACGGCTCCTCCTTATCTTCGATATTGAGCTTCAGGGCTTCATCGACTGCGTGGGACAGATAAGCGTAAGGAAATGACAAAGCAGAGGGATGAATATAGTTAGCGGAGAGCGGCGGAGGAGATGGGAGGGACGGGAAACAGGACGCACGGCCAACTGTCTCTACGCCGCGGAGGAATTCGAGCATGCCCTCGCGCTTGCGCTTGCCTGGGTTCGCGCCAAAGTCACGGCAGATGGCACGGAGCGTGTCTGCCTTGAGCTTTTCCCATGGGATCTTGGATGGTGCCGACATCTGGAAATGAAGTTGAATGCAAAGGCACGACAAAGATACTGTGAGCGAGGAGCGTGAGAGAACCAACCCACGGTCACCTTGACCGTCACCTGACCATACCACTGAGGACTTTTATCACGTGCTGTGAACTTACTTGGACGCCCATCGGTCACATCTTGACTCGGACTGCTGGTGGCCAAGGGAGGCGCAATCATGACTGTGACGCGGAAAACCCGCGTACCGACATTAATAAATGTAGCTTCATCAGATATACTCCCGTGAGGTGCGGGTGATTTCCTAATGCCATACATTCACAAGCCATGTTGTGGACGGGTGTAATTGAACTGATAGATCCTACTCGATTCGGTCGTAGGCGGTGCCACGCTGGGGGCTTCAGAGAGAGAAAGTTCGGCACCTCTCCGGGACTCTATCAAGGCATAGGCTCGTTGCAGAAGCCGTGCGCAGCCCACCCACATGCTCAGTCATCGTTTCCACGGCACTTCCTCCCACTTGTACTGTAGCCCTCGTCTGGTCTGCAATTCGCTTCAAGAGCCGGATCAGGGCGATCTCTTCCCTCTTTCCTATCAACTAAATCGCGAGCGAACTACGTCAGCTGCACGCCGCGGCGTCATTAACACTGCAGCCGCACACTCCTTCCTGAGAGATAAGGGTCCTGCAATTTCTCTCGTGCATGGTATATACTGTAGGTCCAGATGATCTATCGTTCGCCACCGTAGACTATGGTAAAAAGCTACCCGTAGCTAAATACTTGCTAGCTGAATGGACGAGACCGGAACTCTGACGTGAATCTACACTTCTCCGGAAAGGTCCTCCCTCTGGATTCCTTCGTGCCAGGTTTATGTGCTAGTACGGCGCAGAGACCACATACAGTTAAGTAGTATCATGAGGATCGCAGTTGCAGCGCGTTTGAGAATAGTTACGTGCCAGTTGTCCTTCTAGCGCCACGCGTTATGCGATTGAGCCAGGATCCGGATCCCGTCGAGCTCATCCGGGAAACCTGCCTCGGCATTGTCGTTCTCGAGAAGGATGTGAGCAACATTTGCATATCGACGTTCTCTGTCTTATGCAACGGCGTTTGGTTGTCGTCGTCTGGCGCATTTGCATCCGCCCCGTGCTCGAGAAGAATACGCGCAACTTCCAGATGACCGGCTTCCGACGCACGGTGCAACGGAGTCCTTTTCCGGCTTCCTTGCGCACTCGCACTCGCTCCATACTGCAGAAGAACACAAGCTACTTGTATATGTCCTCGTTTCGCCGCATGGTGCAACGCAGTCCAGCCTTCGGCAGTCCGAGAATTCGCATCTGCACCGTGCTCGAGGAGCAAACGGACAACCTCCAAATGCCCGCTCTTCGAAGCAAACTGCAATGGCGACCAGTTACCATTGCCCCTGCCTGGATTCGCATCTGCGCCATGCTGGAGAAGAAGACGAACGACTTCCAGATGTCCTGCTTTCGACGCACGGTGTAGTGCAGTCCAGCGACCGACGTCCCAGGCATTCGCATCTGCGCCATGCTCGAGGAGAACACGAGCAACTTCGACATGTCCCCGTTGCAACGCCAGATGCAATGGAGTCGTGCGAGTGCCGTCGCAGGTATTTGCATTGGCGCCGTGCCTGAGAAGGAATCGAGCAATTTCTAGGTTCCCCCCTATCGACGCCTGGTGTAATGGAGTCCGGTTTCCATGATCCCTGATATTTGCGTCTGCACCGTGTTCGAGAAGGACGCTAGCAAGTTCCCATTGTCCCGCCTGCAACGCCAAATGTAATGGTGTCGAGTTACCCATCCCCTGAGCATTCGCATCAGCGCCATGCTCAAGAAGGACCAAAGCAACTTTCAGATGTCCCGCATGCAACGCCAAATGTAATGGAGTCGTGTTGCCCATGCCCATGGCATTGGGATCTGCGCCATACTTAAGAAGGATCCGAACAATATCCAAAAGTCCGCGTTGCGACGCCCCGTGCAATGGAGTTCTGTAGCCATATTCCCTGGCATTTGGGTCTGCGTGGTGCTCGAGCAGAAGCTGCGTAACTTCGAGATGACCTCTTGTGGACGCAACGGACAGTGCCGTCTCGTTGCGGGGACCTCTCCTTGCGTTCACGTCCTGTGAGCGTTCTACGAGAAGGAACTCTACCACATCACGTAAGCCATAATGTGCGGCGTAACATAAAGGAGTTCGTCTTGATTGTGATAGCCTAGTTGAGCCCTGGGATTGGACCGAGCGGACATCTGGATCATATATAGAGGCCCAGACTGCAAAATATGGCCTTCGAGGGTCGAAAAGACATTTTATGCCATCTTGCATACTAGACGACACATGTTCAAATTGAGCATGGTCAACCCAGTGCCGGGCGGCATATTCAGCGAGGTGAAATTTCTTGATGCTACCGCTGGTGACCTGATCATTCGGGTGTAGCAGGATGCCCAGACAGGCTCGGGCGACCAGGGAATGAGCTGGGGCCATAACAACGTGATACCGGCGGGAGAGTGACGTCCTCACAGTGGCAAGGCGGGAAGACATTAGGAATTCCTTCACTGAAAAATGGGAGAATTGGATGATCCAGGAACGATTGATTTTGACGATGGTGATCAAGCTCGAGCATGTAGATAACACTGCGTCTCTTGGATCATCCGGTCGCCAATCTGGAAAGAATGTGGGGATTAGTCCTGCGTCGAAATCAAACGCGAGGAATTCTGCAAGCTCTTCAACACGTAGAGGGCGGGAGGCCACCGTGATGCATTGGAAAAGACGGTGGGCATATTCCCAGTTTTCATCATCAATATCTTGCAAGGTACGCTCATATGTCTCATCGAGCGTCTTCGGTAATTCATCCAGAGCTCGCCGGATACGTCCCGGCAGGCAGCGGCGCAGGACGACAAATTGACAATGGACCCAACGGAACCTAAATTATAGGTTTGAATCATCATCATGAAGCATCGCAGTGTTATGACTTACATCCCTCCAGCCTTACGTGAAAGTACATCGATGACAAGGCCCTTATCCTCCGCCTTCCATCGTTGCATTTTTGGATCCGATTTGACGACGGACCTGACATAAAGGAGGATATCCTGCATTTGACCTCTCTCGTCGTGAAGGGAAATGGAACGAGATGTCAAAGGACCAAGGACAGATTCGACGTCAGCCTCGGGACGGCTAGTAACACATATATGGAGATTTGGAAGGCGCAGACCAGCAATTTCTTTCAAAAGCCTTAGGACGTTGTCACGGGGGGACGGCATGCCAGAAGACTTCGGACACTCATCCAGCGCGTCGACAATGATGTAAACTGGAGCTTGGCCCGGGAGTTCAAGCATATCCTTTAGACATTGTTCAAGTTCGCCGTCACTCGCATGCTGCAAACCATGACGATGTGCCGAATAGAAGTCGGAAAGAAGATTAGAATAGGAGTCGGACTGGTGACAAAGCTGGAGCAGAAGTGAGGAAAGCAAGCCACGGTGGTCCTGCTTTTGATCGTCCCTGAAGTCGCAATAAAAAAACGCCAACGAGGCTAGTCCGGACTTGCACAGGCTGTCTATATCTTGAATGATTGTGGAACTAATAGATGACATAAGTTCGCACAACGAGAATATTGAAACTTCAACATACCACAGAACGCTCTTCCCCGAGCCCGCTATCAAGTCAAGGTTATCAATTTCAGCGAAACTGTAAATAGCGGAGACAACAAACGTTTTCCATAAATGCACAAGAGAGAGCCGGTCGATTTCCATTTCGCAAAGACGATGCCTTGGGTGAACCACGTTGCAGTCCCATCATGGTGCGCAGCGCACGCGATATTGTGGTTTTTCCACGGATCAGGGGGAGAGAGCCACTTTTGTACGTCACGCTGCAACCGGTCACCTACAAGACTTGTATCAGTGGCTACAGCAAGCAGCGAGGGTGTCAACGTTATTACTGACGATTTGACTTGTTCATCTCGGTCACAATTTGTTGCATCGTCACTGTCACATCACGTCAGATGTATTAGCTTCTGGACTTACCAGAAAACTTACCTAGGGCATCCCGAATACCTTCGGTTGACGTCTTTCTGTCTACAATGAGGGAGGTTCCATCAGAAAACGTTTGACAAGCGGGGGGGACTGCTTGCTCAGTGCTCACCATCCATGACTGCCCTCATATTCTGGAAGAGTCCGTAGACAACCTCGAGGGTCTGTGCTGCAGTAGTTCGAGCTTCATCTTGGGTAAGCCTATCTAGTCTCTGGAGTACCGCCTCGATCTCATTTTCTCCTATAAGCTTTTTTCCAAATTTCTCTGCAAATGTATGTAAGTCACGTGACTTATCTGTGAAGACGACAGACTCACTGAGTCTGCCCTGCTTGATTTGTCTGGTAGCTATTGCAAGGGTCTGAAGTAGTTCGACCAGGATTTTCACGACAATCTTGGTCATGGCTGGAGTGGGTGGGGTTTTGGTATAGATATCAAGGCGGTCGAGAAAGTTTTCGAGGGATTCGAACAGGTCCATGAGAGCATCATAGCTTGCACTGACGTCTTTGATCGCCTGAGAATGTGGATTGATATGACAAAAACGTGCATGTAGGAGCTGAGAGGGAACATACAGCCAGCAGGATAGCAATACCGGAAAATATTGCCTTTGCGGGTTGGAACGGCTGTAGAGGGCGTGTTAGGGACAAGGCGGGGCCCTCGAACGTTTCAAACGTACCATGCAGATACCATCACCAAGCAACGCGCTGTCTGAAAGCATATGCAGGACGTAGACGGCACGTTTAAGGAATGTCATCATCTTGTTGTCACTTCCTCTAAATTCACAGAAGGCCCGTACTTGATCTTGAAGGAGGGCGGTAACGGACTCTGCAGAGTTGCAACCTTCGATTTTTCGGGCGAATGGGTGCTCAACTAGTTTGATTCCCGTCTGGTTTTGGTACTCAGTTACGGCAGACTGGAGGAGTGATGTCAAAACAGCGGATTCCGTGAGGGTACTCATACTGTATCACGAGTGGAAAAACTATTGCGGACTCGGATAAAGATGAGCGAGAAAATCCCTGAAGGTCTTGTCACAAGTTGTCAGTGTGTGGGAATGCGCACTGACCCACATATACGCATAACCACTCGAAGTAGTAAATAGGCGTTTAGGCAAACCTGTGCGTGCGAAAAGGTAACCGACGGACAGCAAAGTCATTAGACATTAGTCATCACCTCGTAGTCCCTCCCAGTCAAACGCTGATTATAATATTGCCAATTTGGGGTATCCCACTGGTACCTACCCCTAGATTGTTCTACTTCTTACTCTGCTACCTCTGGTTGAGGAATACAGAAAGGACATGCCTTCATGTTGCTGTGCATCAAGAAATTTTCCATTTTCCGGATGTTGGTGATGATGCATTCAATTGAAGGGTTTTTGAGTTTCATTATATGCATATGGTATAATGTAATTGCTGGGCCGTGGTCAGTCATGGCCGAGTTGAGATCGATGGTTTCCAAGTTCCGAGTTCCCATTTTACTGTGACTTTATATCAATCGGACAGTGAGGGGGAGGGGACTGTCCATTTCCGTCTACTAGCACTTACAAACTCTACTGCCATACATTACAGAGAAGATATATGGAAAAAAAGTACGAAGAGGACAACTCAACTGCACTCCAAACGACAAGGCTCGCTCAACTTTTCACGTCTCCTCAACCCTTTTACATCATGACTTATTTTCACGACTGGATAAACGAAACGTCGTCTTGGGAGAACATTCCAAAGGGTGCAACGAAGAGCGCACCTCAAGTCCGAGACAGTCACATCGCTTGCATTCCTTAGCTCCAGTGTCGACAACATCGGACGAGACCTGAACGCAATGTTCGTTGTCACTGCATCGACCTGTGTGCCCAAGGGCTGGACTTGGAGAAAATCAGGCTCGGAAGGACGAGATGGGCCCTGATATATATATGCTATTACCTGAGTCTCCGGCGAATGAACGGTCACGGAAGTAGATCCGATTGTTCAGCGACACCAAAAATGTGTTAGAATATCTACAAATCCAGTGAGCAGTACTTCTCAGTGACACCGTGTGCGACCTACAGTTTCCCAATGATTCCGGCGCTGTTATTGGCATGCATACTCAACACAAGTGACTCTTGGTGATGAAATGAAAGACATACGGAGTCACAAAGTAGACCTCATTCTATGAAGACAGTTAATCAGTCTGATTCAGTCAGAGCAGGAAATCAGGGCCATTCTTATTTTGCTCACAGGGAAAACGACGAAGAGCACAAACGTCACGATGGCAACAGTAGCTAAGCAAAAGTGACTCCGAGTGAGACAACATCTTGCTATGAGCCGCAAAAACAGTACTCACTAGTCAGGATGTTTGCTTCGATAGTGAGTTGCACAACACGCGGCAAGACGTAATTTGAGATTGGATTGTCGTGCTTGCGTGTTTGCCATAGCTATGAGAGAAGGGGGAGTCGACACTCTGAGGTTGCAGATGTGCATAATTACATACCAGATAGACCATCGCGGCAGCAATAAGGACGTCCGCCAATACATCCGTGGAGAACCACAACTAAATTCAGCTATCTGTAAACAAATCAGAGGACCTAAGGAGGCCGAGAACACATACATATATAGCTGGCTGGACCGCCACCTTCTGCTTTCCCAGAGACTGGGACGTGCGTTTGATGTCAGATCGCAACCACACTTGAGTTACGCTCACCGTGATTCCGTACCATAAGGACCCAGACGCTTGAGTAAAAGACAGCTTTTGCATTGGGACGATGAGTGAGCACTCGCGGAAAGTCCGAGATAGACTTACAGCAGCAATGACCGTGCAGAGCCACCACAAACGTTTTTTCAACGTATAGATTCGATAACAATAGAATAATTGAACGATGAGAGCCATGATCCCACCAATCATCGCGATGTCGAGGGGAGCAAACTCAGAGTTCGAGACGATGCCCTCGCGGTCACCGAAACCGGCAATGAACCAGTTATAGACGTCGGCACCCGTCAGAGCTGTTTGAGCTGTTTCGAGGAGAAAGATAAACCAGACTGTTGGAGAGCTTGTTTGAGTTTGTGAACGCGGAAGATGAGTCCCCAGTGCTTGCCTAGGAGTTTTACGATACTTCTATCGCCCGGGAAGTTGTAGCTATACACATCTGTCCTTATCTCAGTCAGACAACCGAACTTAATAAATGAAAATCTCACAGGTTTGGACGCAAAGAACTCCATACAACGTCCAGTTGAACAAAGGCCCAAAGAGCTGTGTGTATTATCGTTTATCGAGCAGCCACACTTGCTATGGGAAGAAAGTAACATACGAAGGGGGCAGGGCTAGGAGAGAGATCAGTAGGGACCAACGCCCTTGGTACTCTCAAACCTTCCAAGGATATGATATGGGGGTGAATATGGCGTGACCCAGCAACAGCCATGCTGTATGTGCGCTCGCAGCAAAGTGGTCTTGGAAAGATGATGGGTACGACTAGTGCGGCCCTGTTGCGGTTTTAATGCTGCTGTTATTCATAATAGAGATTTGTTGGTACCTGGGGCTCCAGCTAACAGACGGGGATCCCGACTCGGAACAGGCGCCTAGTTATCAGTAAAGTTAAATTGAACTTGAATCATGATGGACATCATACGCGTGTATAGACTCCATAAACTTTTACCCGAAGACTGAGGTCATGCATAATTTCAAGTTACTCCTTAAGTCGGTCGTTGTACTACAGTATCGTCAACCAGCAGTTCGTGTTCACCAACGTTTCATGTTCATAGAATAAGTCACGAGCCACTGTACCCAAAGACTGAAGTCTTTGCCATAGTCATTTAAGCCTCGTACGGAGCACTTTCCGTGCATGAAATATTGTTTTTTTTCTTGGAAGAAAGGTCAGCCATTTTGGGGGGGTCGTCATGCTTGGAGGGTTACCGGTTACCGGTTACCTGCCGAGACTTCTATGTGTTTGAGCACTGCACTGTCTACTGTCGCGTTGCGTCAGGAGAGACCAGAAACAGGAACGGCCGTTTCCGTCAGCGGAGCGCCAACTGAGCCGGATGTCACATTGTGACAACACGAAACGGTACACGAAACTGCCGGTTGACAATAGATCAAGATCATGATAACGTGACTTCTCTCACATCACACCAAAGCCTCACTCAGTTCCTTCCTTATTACGTATTGCCTATCAAAACAAGACGAGTTTCACTACGCTGGTTGCACAGAGTAACCCCAGGTATATGTCAATTACAACGTTCGAACTTGCTTTGTTCGATGACACTGATGAAGCAGATGGATTGAGGTTCGATATGACACCAAAAGTCGACGTGGATGGCGTAGTGGATGGCGTAATGGATGGCACGGAAGCAGTGACGGAATCGGAAGGTATACTTGACGTTGACGGTATGGGTGATGCAGCAGGTGACGTGAGCGGTATCGCCGGATTGCTTGCAGGCGTAGAAGAAACAGATGCAGGACCGCCGCCTTGTACGAGGAATGGTTGCACAGGCGTAGTGGCGTAGATGGCCGGCGTCAATTCATCGCCAGTATTAGCAGTGCAAGCCGCGATGCCATCGCTAATCCCGCATTCGATATCCATGTTCAGCGACTGCTGTGAATTGACGTAGGCCAGATGGGCGTCGTTTGGACCCTCGACAAGAGTGGCTAGTCCACACCGCAACGACCATAATGAGATGGAGCCACCATCGAGGCAAACAAAAAAACTTGCGCACCGGTGCCAACAAATGGCACTTCTTCGAAAGTGCCCGTGGGAGTGCCTGGTAAGATCTCCCAGGTGGTACGGCCTTGCCCATCTGTGCCAAGATTTTCTACGCTTAACGGCTGAGGATCAAAGCCAGGTATGAAAAGCGAGGTGTCTGCGCTGACATCTGAGAATGGCAAAACCACCAGTGAGACTCGGAGAATTCACGGATAAGAGAGAGCTAATAACGCACATGGTGTGAAATAGTGCAGCACGATCAAAGTAAGGATTCGAAAGGAGAGCATAGCCCGGCTTTATGAGTAAAGAGTGTGAGCAGATGAGTTACGTATGGTATGGCCCTTCAAGTTGGGTACGAAAATGCACGAGTGCTTCAAGGGCTCGGGCATATCCTTAAGTACGATTCAAGCGGGAAAAAAAGCTGCATTATTTTTCCTGGTTACCAGTAAATCATCGTATCCCCATATTCGTGGTCATATGCCGTACCGCGTGCTCAGGCACGCATTATGTAAGTTAACCGAGCCATACAATGTGCGTCTCTATTGAAAGCCCCCCATGCCAAGGCATGTCAGTGAGTCCTTCAATCCGTTCCTATTCGATATTGCTCTTGCCTCTTTGATATTTCCGAAACACCCTCCTTTTTCAACCTGGCGTCTGGTGTAGCTCCCGTCTTTTTCTGTGTTTCATCATGTATAATGTGCAACGAGACTGGGACGAAGCGGCGCCATTCTTGAACCTAAACTCGACAACTTCCCTCGAGCAGCAGCCAGAGGCTCGGATCCGCGTGCTGCTCTCTGACAGTGTGGCATATCTGCATATACTTCGAATCCACTTTTGCTCCCGACTTCTGCGAGGGAACCGCTTTCCGTAAAGCACAGAGGGTGCCCCACACATTTATGCAGGATTTATTTGGTGTAGTGATTCGAGTTGTCGTCCTGCGTTGGCTCGACAACTACTTCCGCTAGCTACGCGCGTCCTTCCTCTATGTCCATTCTTATAATGCTATGACAGTCGGAACCACAGATGTCGACCCCTCCACCCGTCTCACTGGCCACCATCGCACGATGCACAGGGCCTCGATTGAGCGTTGACATTAAGCGGAATTTATAATGTCAGGTAAGGGAGCACATAATAGTGCGGATAAACCCTTTGTGAATGGGGAACAATTCTTTGTACAACAATATACCCCTTGCTCAGAACCATGACTAAGGGTCTTTTAGTTCAAAAGTGTCTATCCTCTATGCGCAGCCTGAGTGCGCATCGATCTATACTCGTCCAATTTCAAACCATTCCTGGGGCGTCTTTTCTCCTTCCACGATCGAGCGCACGACGGGAAGCGCTTTGGAGAAATCTGTGAATAAGACATAGGGGATTTTCTCCCTCGTGCAATACGCCGCGAGGTCATTCTCGCCATCCGGCTTGTCTTTCGCGAAGAGCATGTCTGCATGCTTGGCGGCGGACATGTCTAAGGCATATACATACATATTAATGGGAGCGTGAAACGTCAGTAATCCTCTGTGATGGGTTGCGATGCAGTAAACAAGGGTCGCACCAGAGACTCCGTCTCCAAAGAAAAATAGCAGGGGAGGATTTGCGAGGTTCCTGTACGGGAGGATTGCCTGTGACTTGTCATGCCCGTATCCACTGCCAAAATAGAAAATTTAATGGGTGTTGCCGACTGGAGAAATGACCACAGGCTATACCTGGAGGGATGACGGAATTTGAGGTTCCACGAACCGTCCTCACGGACGTCAACTGAATTGGAGATAATTTCAATATCGTTCGCATCGTCACCGACTAGATTGGCGAGGAGGGCGCGAATAAGAGGCTCCATACCGCTGCATAGGTAAACTCGCAGAATCAGCAGCAGCTCGATGATATGATACAAGGCAGATCGCCCTTTCCCATACCTCGACACGATGATAACGGGTATATCTTGCGACTTGCAATATTGGAAGAACTCTTTAAAACCAGAATCGAGCTTGACGTCTGGAGGATGTCCTCTGATGTAGACTGACAGACCGAGCAGCGATGGACGGTATGGACTTACTGTCTTTGAGCACTTGCTTACACTCCTCGAACGTGTGTCCATTCTTGCTAACGCTCTCTAGCATCTCGCGAAAGGCGTCTCTGCAAGGTTTGTGAGTGCCTCTTGCCGTAAACCCTCCGCAGTACACTGGGTAGGCACATACCGGAACGTTACGCGACCGGAGAGAATTTCCAAGTTTCCTTCTCTCCTCTTTTCCTTCCCGAAGCCGAAGAAATCGGTTAAATCTGTGTGTTTGTCAGCCATTTAAACGTTCCGAGGTTGACACATATGGATGAGTTCACAGTCGTTCGAGTCATACGTGGTGATAGTCCCATCCCTTTATAGGCGTCGAGGGTGGTTGGTAATAAAAAAGCCGTCGTAGGTGAGACACAGCACATTTCGATGACTTGTTACAGTAAACTTACCAGTCGGACAATACCACGAACTTCTTGTCCTGATGGACTGGTGGATAAGGAAGGGTGCTCTGGGGCGCGGTATCTAGCGACATGACTTATATGGACCAGCAGTTTACTTGTATCCCTGCAATTGAAGAAGTTGATAACTCAAGATAGGCAGATTGAGTGGAGTGGACGTTGTGATGCAACAAATCCTTATCTCATCGATAGAGGTAATTTTAAATAAAGTTAGCGCGGCGTTACCGCTGCCTTTGAAACCAAGCCTGCAACATGATCGTAGCCATGAGAACCTGCCTCAAATCCTTGTTGGTGATTCTGATGGAAAGACACAGACGCCTTTTTTTTTGTTTATTAGCAAGCGGTGAGTGACGTACTTGTGTTTCAGCCTTTCAGGTGTGGGGTACTTTATCGATCCCGTCATGCAATGTCACGGGACAGTGCCAGTTGGCAACATTTAGCGAACGTGGGAACCGTCCGTATAAGGCAGGTTCCAACTCCTTGGCGTTTCGGGTAAAAGTAGACTAGACATATTACTTATTTGTCATGTGTAGCTCAAAAAGGTAATCACAAAAACATTTTTATAAGTCATTTATTCCGAAGGATAAGTCATACAACAGTAAGTAAACAATTATGTAAGATGTTGCTCATCAGAAAATTTCTTAAGTCGTGTGGACAAGGGTGCGGGAATCGCAGCGGAATGGGACGTATGGGGTGTGGGCATGTGCGTGGGTACCGGACTCGCACCGGAGATGAACGCAAGGGGCATGGGCGCGGGCGCGGGTACCGGAATCACACCAGAGTTGAACGCAAAGGCACGGGGGTGTGGGCGCGAGTGCGGGAATTGCAACGGAGTGGGTGCGGTGGTGCTCGCACCCCTCGCGCCCCTCGCATCCCTGAGGGGAACGCACAGCGCGAGGGGCACGCCGCCGCCATCCTGTCCTTGCGCCGTAGTCCTCGCGCCGTGGTCTCGCGCCGCCGCGTCTGCCGTCCGAACGCCCCTCGCGTCCCTCACGCCCCTTGCGCACCTCGCACCCCTCGCGTGCCTCGCATGCCTGAGGGGAACGCACAGCGCGAGGGGCACGCGGCCGCCGCCACCGCTGTCCTGTCCTTGCGCCGTGGTCTCGCGCCGCCGCGTCTGCTGTCCGAATGCCCCTCGCGCCCCT
>QFDX01000292.1:0-18385 GCA_003315875.1 Lactifluus piperatus | reverse complement strand
GGACCCCACGAAGAAATGAAATCGCTAACATATCACCCTAGGCAATCAAATAACACACATGTCACTGCATTTGCCTAGGCATTTCATATCATATTTTTACTGGGCTGCAAATAAATGGTTTGGCAGGGCATTGCCTAGAAGTTATCATTAAAGTGGTAGCTACCACTCATTGATTGAACATGCGGGACGTGAATTTTAGGTACATAAGATGGGGGTCAAGGGACAGAAAGTCAAGATGATGAACATATAGGCGTGCTCACTATCCTGAGTTAGTGCTGTTCCTGGCCCAGCCTCAGGCTAGAAGCGGGCCAAATAAAGAAATGCCGGTCCCAGCCGGGCCGAAATGGCAGCTTACTTCATAGAGGCTTTTTTTTTTTTTTTTTTTTTTTTTTTAAATTACAACAAGTCCCATTTGTGTATCCGGGTTTTGTGGGATCACCACATTGCCGGGTCAAATACAAAGACAGTACCTAACTCTATGTATTATCGCGTAATGAGTCCACCAGGCCCCTGCGAATTCTCCGTTTCTTGGCGGTGTTGAGGCGCGTCGAGCGGCGATTCGCCGAATCCTCTTGGGGGTTGTCGGAAGCGAGCGATCCAGACGGCAGTGTCCCTGAGTGGCGGCCCTCCTGTAGGGCGGCTTCTCGGGCGTTTGACGGCGCTCTGGCCCACTTCTTCTGTCCTTGCAGGAAAGCGGTGGCCTGGGGTACGAGAGGGGGTTTTGAGGGTGCAGTTGGAGGCTGGGAGGCCGGCATGTCCGGTTCGGGGGGATCGGCGTTACCCTTTCCCTTCCTATCTCCACTCTTCTTGCTCGCCTCACTGGAAAGAGGGCATCGGTGTTGCTTCTCAGCTTTGCGCGACGCGAACTTGCGTCCGCAGGTCGGGCATTGCCGGTGTGCTCGGCCTTGGGCGGCTTCTTCGGCTGCCTTCCGGCAGTCTTGCCTCGATGCGCAGTTCCTCTTCCGTGCAAGTCGCTTCCTCTCCTTCAGAGCCTGCGACATGAGTCGCTGGCCCCTTGTGAGATCGAAGAAAGCCTGAGGGCTTTCCTGGTTGAGAAGCTCTAATAGAAACACAAACATCACCTTTTTCACCTTATTAATGGGGCGAGGTACCAGTGCGACAGCGCACTTGACCAGGTGGGCGTGGAACTGGGGAGTAAACTCGACCCACGTAATTTTTCCGTCTTCGGCTTTTTGGGCCGAAAGGGCCTGGGCCCTGAGGTGGTCCTGGGAAAGGAACCAGCGGCGGCGGAAGGTGTTGAGTATATCAAAGACGGAAAGATCCGTTATCTCAGTAAGGGCCTTCTTCTTCGCGCAGGGTTTGGAAGGAGGTGACTGTGCATCGACGTCCATCGCTGTCCTCGTATACCGAAGACGACGTCGTGGTCACTGGATGGGAGTCCCCTTGAAAAACTGACGAAACCGGAAAATTCGGGGGAATTGGGAGACCAGGCTCAACCTCAGGCCGTGAGGGCGGAGGTGGTCGGGCCATGGGTGGAATGGGAGCATCAATGTCCATGTCTCCAAGGAACCCAGCAACAGAGAAGGATGGGAATGGGATCTCATCCTCGTCTGTGGGGGCAAGGGGAGGGGATGGGGGGGTAAGAGGGTTGAAACGATTGGCCATCAAAAACGATGATGGTGGTAAGAGTCCAAGAAGGATGCTTCATAGAGGCTTTGGCCCAGCCTGGGGTCCCTGGAAAAGCCGAGGCCGCGGCTTTGTGAGCGATGGCTTTAAGTGCCCTTACCACTCAACTCTCTCGCCATTTGCAGCCACCCCTGCTGCTGCATAGTCTGTCCCGTCACTGTCACTACTGTCACCACAACTGCGGCTGCTTCCACTACTCCCGCTGCTCCACTACCACCACTACTGCCACTGCCCTGCCCCTGTCTGGCCAGCAATCGCCACTCTTGGCCCCTCTACCACTCTTGCCACAGTTGCCACCTGGTCCACTCTTGCCAATTCTACTGCCGGCCCTACTACCACCTCTGCCACTGCTGCCTGGTCCATAATATCTGGTACTTAGCCTCACCACACTCATGACTGCTGCTGTCTGGATCGCTCATTGCCCTTGGTGTTGCCACCACATGGCCTGCCTCACTGCTGCTGCTGCTTGTCATACTGCTGCCGCGCTGTGGCGATCACTGCTGTGTGGCTCCTCGTTGCTACTGTTGCATAACCCTCCCTCCCATGCTCCATACCTCACATCGGGCAATTGTACAAAAACTTTCTGGCTTTCTGGCTTTTTCGGGCTGCGGCTAGTGCAAAAGCCAAAAAGGGACAAAAGCTCAGATTCACTCATGCTAGGTGGATGACAAAAAGTGGGAAAGTTACAAAATGGGTTAGACAGGTACAGGTACGGGTCATGTTTGAGGTACCCATTCAAAACTCACACCTGTGTGACGGGTTTGGTGGGTTTTTTGGTTCCGTTGGTACTAGCAAAAGTAAGTTAAAACTCAGTTCAAACTCTAATGATCAACTGGAAATCAATGGGATCGCAACGCTTGCTGCCTCCTCCACCTTGTTGGCTCCCCTCTTGTAAATATTTTGGTGCCGTCGACACTTTATAAGTATGTTTTTTCTTATTATTCCTTCAGTTTTTGACTAACACTCTGTTCTGTTCTAGATATACTGTTTTTTTTTGGCCTCAACAACAACTAGGCCCTGCTGACCCCACCTCTCTGCAAATGGGATGTGACTGCATCACTCTAAGGGTGTTGAGTTACTTGAGTAGGATGAGTTAAAGGGGTGCTGGGGGCCCATGAAGGCGGCACTGAGTGTAGATTGTTGAAAATGTGATTCTATAATTTTTTTTGTCACTTCACCACTCAGTCTGTCACCGCCGCTTAGTAAGCTAGGCCTAGTAGCTGCTAGCCATTACTCTTCTAGGACTTAACTGCCTAGGAACGCTGTGAAGTCAGTACAAAGTCACTCGACTTGAGAGTAGGGATCGTAGATCTGAGCTCCGACTCAAGACCTCCCTATGAGAACGCAGACAGAGAAGAGGGGAAAAGGGGAATGGATTGGTAGTTGAACACTAGGTGGTGGTAGGGGAATAAGACAGGGGACAAGGAGATTCAACTTGCTGTCCTAGAGACGACAAGGACGACTATATATACTGCTAGGCACAAATCCCTCAATCCTAGGACTCTGATCCTAGGATTGCCATATAAGTACAGCTGAGTCACAATGAGTCATACAGAAGCACAGAAGCACAGCCTCAATGCACACAGACCATTGCGCACAGACCAAGAAGCATACACATGGACCAGGAACATTAGGGGAGGCATATCATACCCAGGGCCGGTTCCCCACTATCTTATGTTAGCAGTCAGTTCCCACGCCTCCTCTTGGCATTGGGCCTTCGAACTCTAACGGCCAGTCTCACCACTCCCTCCTCAGAATGGTTGTCGTCCTCGACGACCTCGGCATACTTGTGCGGTTTCTTTGTCAAGGGTATCGTCGTCAAGGAAACGAGTGGTCCACTTGGCGCGGGTGGACTTGGGTGCCAGCCCTTCGAGGCCAGCCAGGAATTTGGTGCATTGCGATGCCTCCAGACGATGTTCGCAGAGTATTCTGTTTGAGTTGGCGGTGGTGCGGTCCTGCTGGAACTGTCAGATCTTAATGTCCAGGGTACTGATCTCCTGGTCAAGGTCCCGGTAGCGGGCGATATTGGCTGGTACACCCCAATCTTCTGACTTTCTAGCCGCTTCCACCAGGTTGAGGTAAGCAGGATGATTACCTGTGATGAGGGCATGGAACCAGCTGGGCAGAGGCTCGGCGGGTTCATCACTGGACCATGTGGGGGAGGCGTAGATGGTGGTGATATGGGGGGCGTCCTTGGGCCCATCGTGGGCGGTGTAACAGGCGACGTTACCATCGTCAAGGCGTTTGATCCATTTGGCTGGCAGATAGAAGCCAGCCCCGATGGGAATCTGTAGTCTGGGGAACCTATCGTTGGCGATGTATCCGGTGGGGGTGTCGTTATAAGTTTTCTGGTAGTCATTGACTTGAGCTCTGAGCTCACTGAGTTCTGTTTCTCTGTCTCTGACTTCAGCCTTGTATCTTTCCTTGCGGACCTTGATGGTGTCGAGGAGTCCATCACATATGGACTTGAGCGTGTCGAGCTCGAGTTGGTTACCATGGGTGCAGAGCGCATTTTCGACTGTATTGGGACTGAGAGGCCAGCGTTGGGGGATGGGGATAGCGGGCGGCAACGAGGCACCTGAGGCACTGGGGGTCTCGACATTTTCGAGGATGGCAATAGTCACATTTTCCACGGTGATCATCGTCATGGAACTGGCAATACCGGTCTCAGCAGAAGCTCCAGTGTTCGAGGGCATGCTGGTGAGTGGGGTGGCAAAGGGCTCTGGGTTTGAATATGTGGAAGCAGTGGCCGGTGAGTGGTGGTTCATAAAAGAGGGATCGAAAGAATTCTACTGAGGACTCCAGGGTGAGAGGGGGTGTCTTTCCTTGGTCGAGTTAGGGTCGTATTTATGCTTTCTTTGGGCGTCTTTCTGTGGTATATTTTTAGCAGGTCCAGGGCGTGGACATTCTCCATTGGTTCCCATGTGTTATCGCATTTGGGGTACCCTTTCCATTTGACCAGGTACTGTAGCTTCTTGCGGCGTCCATGATAGCGGTGACTGCAGATGGCCTCGACTTCATATTCAGTTTCTCCTTCGATAAGGTCCAGTGGTGGTCGCGAGAAGTTCGGGCCATGCGCTGTTGTTTCCTCATAGGGTGATAGGAGCGAAGTGTGGAACACGTCATGGATCTGCCACATCATGGGCAGCTCCAGTCAATATGCCACAGGGGATACTTCCTTCGTTATCTTGAAGGGTCCATACCGGATGGGGATTACTTTGGACTTCTGATGGGGCATTTTTAGGTTCTTCCCTTCAAGCCATACATAGGATCCTTCTTTGAATTGTGCTTCCGGTGTTCCCGACTTCTCTGCGGTCCGGTTTAAGGCTTCTATCACTTGTTCCCTTCTTTCCGTCATGATCTTTGCCCGTTCCTCAGCAGATTCATTCGGAGTCCATGGTGTAGTTCCCGGGTTTAGTGTGACGTCATATCCTAGTAGAATCTGATTGGGTGATAAGCCTGTGGTGGAGTTCTTCTGGTTATTGTGTACTGCCAAAGCAAGCGCTAGCCAGTAAGTCCAATCCTCAGGGGCCGATGATGTGACGAGTCACAGGTATTGCTCCACCCATTGGTTCTTTCACTCTGACAGGCTGTCCGTTTGAGGGTGAAATGCCATAGATAGGTTTTGCTTGATTCCCAGTCGCTCCGCCAGAGCCTTCCCAAAATGGGATGTGAAGCAGGTGTCTCTGTCGCTGATAACCTTATCCGGTAATCCGAACCATTGGTAGATGTGATCCAGATATAATTGAGCGATGCCTAATCCCGTGATCTTTGTGCTGCATGGCAGGAATATGGCTGCTCGTGAGCATCCTTGGTCTACAATGGTCAGTATGGCGTCTTGTCCTCAGATTTCGGGAAGTCCCATGATGAGATCCATCGCTACCCATTGGAAGGGGCGCACGCCCTTTTCTGATGGGATTTGATATATTGGGGTCTTTTTCCTGTGGGTTTGGATTTTATTTTGCTGGCATACTGCGCATCCTTTGACGTAGTCCTTGATCCATTGCATCATCTTGGGCCAATAGTACACGTCCTTGATGCGGTGGAGGGTTTTGTCTCTTCCCGGGTGTCCTCCGCTCGGGTGGTCATGGAACAGGTTCAGGATTCCTCTTTTTACTTCGCGGACATTGGGGACGATGATCTTGTAGTCTTCGGTCATGTGGTCGGGGAATAGGGCTAATGCGATTTTGAATTTGTCTTCCGGTATGACTGTGACTCCCTGGTTGTCCTCTTTTCCCTGGTCCACTCCTGATGGGCATGACAGGATGTCTGGTGGTATATTCGTCTTCCCCGGGATATACAAAATGTCGAAATCGTACTCTTGAAGGTCTGCGTGCCATCGGGCTGTTCTACGGTTTGGGTTTTTCGGGGATTTCCAGTACTGTAAGTTGGCGTGATCTGTCATGATGGTGAAGGGTTTCTTTGTCCACCCTAGGTACAGTCTCCAGTGTGCTAACGCTTTCATAATTGCTAGTAGTTCCCTCTCGTAGATGTCGTAGTTGCGTTCCATGGGGGTAAAGGTGGCCAAATAATATGCAATCGGGTGTAGAGTGGGCTTGATTTTCGATGGCTTGTCTGTTACAGTGTCCACAGGTCCTCCCTCCTGCAAGAGTACGGCACCCACGCCGTAAGCTGAGGCATCAGTTTGTAGGTAGAATTTCCTTTCGAAGTCCAGTTGTCATAGCACTGGGGAGGTGCACATGCGCTGCTTGAGCTCCTGGAAGGCGGCCTGTTGTCTTGTGCCCCAGCGCCATACTTCTGTCTTCTTTGTCAAATCTAGTAGCGGTCGTGCAATTTGGGAATATCCCTTGACGAAGTACCGGTAGTATCCGGTGAACCCTAAGAAGGTGCGGACATCTGTGGGGTTCTTTGGTACGGCGTAGTCCTCCACTCCCTTGAGTTTCTTCGGATCCATATGTAACCATCCTTTGCCAATGATTACTCCGAGGTATTCGATTTCTTCCTGTTCGAAAGTGCATTTTTCTGGTTTGACATAAAGGTCATTTGCTGCCAGTATATCGAAGATGCGATGGACTAGTTTTTGATGTCGCTCCCGGTGCTGTTGTTCCATCTCCATAAGTTTTCGCTTTGTGTAGATTATGCCGTCGTCCATAAATACTGTATCGAAAACCATCCTTCCTGAACTTCCCTCCTGAATATAGTGTTCATCATCATTTGGAATGTTGCCGGGGAGTTAGTGAGTCCGAAAAACATGACCGTAGGTTCGAAGAGTCCTTCAGGGGTCAGGAATGCTGCCTTCCATTTGTCACCAGGTTTAATCCGAATGTTGTTGTACCCCCATTGTATATCAAACTTTGTGAACAGCATACACCCGGCTAGTCGATCAATGACCGCGGGGATTAGTGGTGATACATTCCGGTTTCGTTTTGTCCATTTATTCAGTGGTCGATAGTCCTGTACTGGCCGAAGTTTTCCATCCTTCTTTTTGACGAAAAAGAAGTTTGCTGCATAGGGACTCCATGATGGGCGAATTGTCTTCCTTCTAAGGTGTTCTTCAACGAATTTTTGAGCTTCTTCGAGTTCCTCCTTATTCAGTGGTAATAATCGACCAGGTAAGGTGGTTGGTGCCCCAGGTAGTAGTTCAATGGCATGGTCCCAAACTGTATGACCAGGTAGCCTTTGGGACGCTTCCTCGCTGAATATCTTGCTGTGTCTCCGATATTCTTCTGGTATTCCAATGTCTTTAGGCCTTGTGACATCTTCAGGTTTTTCAGGGGTGATCATGACCCGTCCCAGGAAGTATTGTGGCTCCTCCTGTTTGGGTGTGTTGATGGTCATTCTTCCTACAGTAATTGGTGTTTTTACTTGTGCCGATATTGAGTAGTTTGCCCGTTGATGGTCTGGTGCTTGGAGTATGACGGGAAGGTGGGTGGAGTCAATCCATCCTCACTTCCAGTCTATCTTTGGTTGTACTGCCGCGAACCATGTGTAACCGAATATTGCTCTATTTTCCCCTAGTTCTGTGAGGAAGAACCTCATCTTTGTTCAGTTCGTCCCTGTTTGTATGTCCAGGTCGGTGTAGTACTTGATTTGTCCTGCTTTGTTCGGGGTTCTGTCAACGTTGTGGATGTTCTGGGGGTACTGTAGTTGTTTGATTGGTAGCTGTAGCCACTTGGCATAATTTAGGCTCATGAAGTTTTCGGTTGCTCCTGAGTCCAGTAGGGTGATGTTTTTGGCTCTTTTCTTGATCGAGTGTGCATAGAATCGAACTGTCATTGACTTTCTTGCAGATATGTACACATCGTTCTTGTTTACTTGTCTAATTAGTGCCGACCTAATTAGACTTAGAGAAAATCCTCTTCGACTC
Organism: Lactifluus piperatus; assembly: GCA_003315875.1. Lineage (NCBI taxonomy): Eukaryota > Fungi > Basidiomycota > Agaricomycetes > Russulales > Russulaceae > Lactifluus > Lactifluus piperatus. The sequence continues at coordinate 10,410 of QFDX01000292.1, read as the reverse complement.
CCATTTCTTTAGCGAGTTCATATTTCTGGTCGGTTGAGAGCGCATTGAGTTGTTCCTTGATGGTAGAAATAGTGCTTCCTCCGGCGTCCGTGCCGAAGTTAGACTGTATATCTGTTTCGGTGGAGTAGTCAGGTAGTTCCGACATACTTCTGGCATTTGATCCCGGGTTTGAGAAGCAGTCTCTTGCGAAGTGCCCTTGTTTTCCGCATTTGAAGCAGGTTAGGTTCTTTCGTCCATCCATTTGGGTAGCTCTTCCTTGGTATCCGCCTCCACGGCCTCTCCAGGATCTTCCTCGCCCCACATCCATGGGAACGGGAGTGTTATTCATGGAAGCCGGTGCATTGGACGAGTTGTAGGGTCCCTGTGGCCTCCTTGGCTGTTGTTGGGTATTCTGGGTCCAGAAGGGTTGCCTCCCTCCCCTCGGCTGTTGTTGGAACCCTCGGAATGCTCCTCCATTGAATCCTCCTCTGTTGTTCCTCCTCTGCTTGAGGATATGCTCCAATAGTACTCGCGACTGAGTGCAGTTGATTGCCTTCTGCTTTATTTCGGCGTAGGTGGTGACCATGGGTGGTTTGAGGACGTCCTCTAGGATCGACTGCATAAGTCCCTTGGTGAATAGGTGTACTGTCTCGGCATTTCCCGCTATATATCCTGCCTGGCGGGCTAGCTCTTCGAACTCGGTGATATACTTGTCGATGTCGGGGAATTTCATGCGGAGTCCTTCTAGGCTGGCCCTAGCTCTGTCCGCTTTCTGCGTATCCTGGAACTGTTGGTTGAACTCGAATAGGAACTGGTCCCATATGGCTGGTACGTTTTCATGGGGTTGGATGCCATCCCAGAATTCTCCCATGTCGCGAGCCCAATTGGCTACTTCTGGCCCTTTGATTAGGGTAAGCGTTAATGCTATCTTCTTTAGTGGTGAGTTGTATCCGGCTATGTCGTTATTGAGTCGGAAGTATCCCTTGACTTCTTTGATGAAATCGTCGGCTCTAGCGCAATCACCAGTGAATATCTGGGGTAGCTGCCCCATGGCTTTCACATCTGCTGCTGCCGGTACTGGTATTTGTGGTGCGTTGGGGTCGGGTCCCTGTCCTGGCAGTCCTCCACCAGGCCCTCCTGGGCCCCTGGGTCCACCGCCAGGCCCTCCTGGTTGGCGGTGTAGTATCCTGTTCATCATTCTTCTGACTGTCTCCAGTGTTACGAGCTGCGGGGTCCCTGGTGCATCGGGTGGGTTGCCTGCCACAGGAGCGGAGGTGGTAGTGGTCGCGGCTTGTGTTGCTGTTTGTGTTACTGTAGTGGACATATCTGTCTTTTCTCCACGGGTACTAGTGCTGGGGCTAAGGGCAATTGGACTATGTCATATTGTTAGGTTGATATGCTTTTGCCCTTCGTCGTTGTTGCTGCTGTCTGAGCAGGTCTTGTCCTCTGTTTCACCGTCGTGGTCGTACTCGTGTACTTCTGGTGCTGGTTCTCCTAGTTTCGGTGCTCCGCTGTTACTATGGCGGACTCGGTGCCACTGGTTGTTGTATAGGCAAACTTGGTATGCTCCCTTGGTCCAAATGCGGCAAAATGCTGTCGTTGTTGTTGTGGAAGAACCTTGCCTTATAATGCCGATGCTTTCCTTCTGCTATCTTCCACACTCTAGTGTTTGGTTTGAAGTTCAGGACCTCCTCGTGGGTCAGCATACACTTCGAGCTACTCGATGTAGCCACGTTTAAAGAAAGTTGAATCTAATGTCACCGCCGCTTAGTAAGCTAGGCCTAGTAGCCACTAGCCATTACTCTTCTAGGACTTAACCGCCTAGGAATGCTGTGAAGTCAGTACAAAGTCACTCGACTTGAGAGTAGGGATCGTAGATCTGAGCTCCGACTCAAGACCTCCCTATGAGAATGCAGACAGAGAAGAGGGGAAAAGGGGAATGGATTGGTAGTTGAACGCTAGGTGGTGGTAGGGGAATAAGACAGGGGACAAGGAGATTCAACTTGCCATCCTAGAGACGACAAGGACGACTATATATACTGCTAGGCACAAATCCCTCAATCCTAGGACTCCGATCCTAGGATTGCCATATAAGTACAGCTGAGTCACAATGAGTCATACAGAAGCACAGAAGCACAGCCTCAACACGCACAGACCATCGTGCACAGACCAAGAAGCATACGCACGGACCAGGAACATTAGGGGAGGCATATCATACCTGGGGCTGGTTCCCCACTATCTTACATTAGCAGTCAGTTCCCACGCCTCCTCTTGGCGTTGGGCCTTCAAACTCTAACGGCCGGTCTCACAGTCACTATGTCAACTTGCTCGATTTTCATACTTTTTGTACTTCAGCAACTTTTTTACAGCTTTGTACCTTTTTTAAGTAGTCCTAAAACATAGCTTCCTGAAAAATCTAGGTTCCTTTTCAACTTATGGACTTTGGCCAACTTTCATCAACTTTTGCCCCTTTTTGAGCTCATACAAGCTTGTATGAGCTCGTACGAGCCCAAAAAATTTCTTGCAGGTTTACCGATGCAGCCTGTGTCACTGCCCCTGCAGGGCCGCCCCGCCCCGCCACTGCCACCAACGTGTCCATGTACACATTGTACAATCAGGAATTGGTTGCGGTGGCCATGACAAACAGTGAGTTTTGAGGCAGTGAGTCACACTCCTATCTTATCAATGAGTGCCCAATGCATCAATAACATCAGATTTGGCAACTTGAAAGTGTCGTTCGTGGCTGACGGAGTGTGGTTCACCGTGGTTGGGTGGGAGGGTGTTAGCTACGATGACATTGGAGAGGTGACACAAATGTGAAGTTCGTGGGGGTGTGGCAGAGCTGGCCAGCCTCTGCATCACTTTCAATCTATACTATCGTGGTTTATGGGTTGCAAAATACCAGAGAGTTTCAAAATGTTGAATTTATAAGAGATCGCTGCACCACATTAGCTGATCTTTGCTTGGATATGTCACACATATATCCCCTTATTATGTATCACCAAAGAAATAGAGAAGTTTTATTGTACTTTCTTTTGCGATCTTGCTGATAATATAGGGTATTACTCAAAAACTGATTAAAATGGCCCCGGGTTTAGGAATTTCTCAACACAATGCTGTAAATTTTTCAAGGTATCAACTATCTATATTATTCAAGTCCCATGTAAAATTATAGACCATTCAGAGCAGCGGGAGGGGAGATACAAATGAAAGAGTGGATTTGCGTGACAACATGTGTGTGATGCCATCAGATTTCAAAGTCCACTGCTCGGCTAACGTGTCGCATCGGCGCGTCCCGTTCACACAGCCACGTGTCCATTAACATAGCCAAAGCAGAGATACTTTCGGCTATATGAGTCAGCGTGACAATCTGTGACAAAAATTTTGAAACTTGCACACTCAGATTTCTTCCGATGCAACAAATGAGAGTTCAGAGGAATAGTCCATATGTAATCACATAGACTCCAAAAGTCCAATTGAAAAAAAGTGCTACCAATGATTTTCTATTCATGATTTGGTAAAAGTTTTGAAACTCCCAGTCCGTGATAGTATACTTGAGAGTTACCAGAACTCAATCGGATTTCCCCTCGTCAATTTCAGGGTCTTCATGACCATGTGGCCTAGTTGTCTTTCGGTATGCCTTTTCAGTGATTGGGCAGATCAATGGCTACGCGATGAAGTCGTTGAGAAGAGGTTTGAGAAGTTGGAGTTGGAGGTTTTGCAGACTTGTGGCAACAGTGATCACCCTATGAGCCATCATGTGTCCAAATGGTTCGAGATGTAGCTTGCGCCTGCGCTGTAGAGCTGGATGACCATGTAGTTGACTGGGTGTTGCACACTGCGCTCGACGTGCGTGTGGATCTGGGATGAGAATGGGCAGAGAGCGGGCGATCCGTCTCCTCCCGCGTGCTGGTCACTCGCCAAAGCTCAGTTTTCTTCATGACAAAAAGTAGATTGAAGAAGTGAAAGCTACAGTATTATTCTAGTCTAAGTATTTTGACTGGAAAGCCTTACTCTTTACGAGTCCTGCACCATCACAGTAAGCCTACTGGGAAGTAGAAAAGGGGGTGGAGAAGAACTCATGCTCGACCTTAGCCACAGCCCAAAACTAAGCACATCTTTCTGAGGCTGTTCCGCAGAAATGTTTTTTGATGCATTGTCAACGACTATCTTGACAAATTGAGCCTGCTCATTCCCTTTCTTTTACTGTTCGGATCCTGCCCAACTATCGAGTTTGTGGTTGCTGATTGCTGAGTGTTGCACGTTGCGCTGAATGCGCATGCGGACCTAGGATATCGTAGAGAGCAGCTCCGAGCAGGCAATTCATCTGTTGAGTAATACTACTGCGTTGGTCACTATTACCATACAACAACCATTACATACTCAGGCCACAGCCCAGGGCTGAGCCAAGCCGAAGCCAAGCCCTGATTGACAGTTTTGGCCTGGCCTGGAATTTGAGGAAGCCAAAGCCGCGGCTTCAGGCCAGGCTTATAAAGACGGTGGGCAGCATGGTCGCTCCACGTCACCACCGCCATCATCGTCCTCGCCTTGCCGCCACCACCGCTGCTGTTATCGCATTGCCGCTGCTGCCATCATTATTGCGTCGCCGCCTTTGCCGCCATTTTGCATTACCGCCACTGCCATTGTTATCCCATTGTTGTTGTCGTTGTTATCATGTCATCGTTCGTAGCTTGCCACATCATCACACATCTTCATCATCATCACCACGAGCCCTCACTGGGGCCAGGGAACGACCACGTACGCTGTTGGTTGTGGACGCAAGCCTGGTGTGCCAGCACTGGCACAGTCAGAGTCAGTGAGGGAGCGCAATGGTGGGATGGAGGGGGCCAGGAAACAAGATCGCATGTGCTGCCAGTTATGGGCGCAATCCCGAATGCACCAGCACTGGTGCAGGTACAATCGTAGGCACAGGGTGGGTAACTGGCTAGGCGAGGTGTACGAGGGAGAGTCGTCCGCATCAGTCTGCTTGACATCGACATCGGCAGTAACCTGTGGTGGGCGTCATCATAGCCCTGTCGTTATTGCGGTAAGATTTCCTGTTGTATGTGGGAAGGTTAGTAATGAGATAGTGGGTTAGGACATTTCATGTGCTTACCACCCTACCCCGGGCCTCCTTCATGTGTGGTGTGTCATGTAGGTAAAAAAATAACTGAAAAGAATAATTAGTACACTGATTGAAAAGAAACGCACACGGTGTGGCATATTTTTGGCCAAACGCTTTGCCACTTGATGTTGATAGAGTGGCGTGACATTGTTGATGGAGTGGGAGATGACTGAGGCCAGAGGGAGAGGTGATGTCGACAGTCTGGTAACTGTATGCGTGAGGGCGCGTGAGGTCGAACCAAAAGTCAATTGTTGGGAGTTCCAACTTGACGCGTCAACGCCATCAACAGTCGAAGTTCGACCGTGATTGACTTTTTTTTTGGTGCTCATCTCTTGTTACGACTTGTGTAAAAGTGATTTTTTTTTTCTAGGCTGCCTCCTACCTGATGCAAAGCTTACATTTCACATAGGAGACTGCATAGGGCTTCCAGGTACGTCTCTAGCCCCATCTCCAACATCCAAGCTCACACCCCAGATGAGCCCTGAAGCCTGAAGCCCAGTAAGAAGTCCAAATGATGTCAGGGAATGTGACCGAATGTGACTGAATATTGGATGAGAAATTGAATGTGAGCGAATAAATTTGCAATCCCAAGTGTCGCAAAAATAAAAATAACAATATATTGCTTTTTTTTTCACAAGGACTTGCACGTGTTTGTATGCCACTACGTCGACCATAACATGCACACTGGCAGCACCACTTGGACCTGCCCATCTGCCAACCCTGCTCCTGCTATTGCTCCCCACATTCCTGACCCCAAGTATGACCAACGCCGATGGCCTTCGTGATGATCGAAGCAAATCATCATATCAACATAAATGGCCTTACTCCAGACTTTTGACGCGATCCAGTCAGGGTAAAACTCCCTCTTCTAGCATCTTTTGGTACTGGCTGTGACAGCACACAAGCTTTGGTCTCAAATCGTGTCAAAATTTCTCGTGCCGCAGATTGCATAGCTAGCAGTGAAGGATCGCAAGCTGGCAGCAGTTTGGCTTAACGCAGCTGCTCACACAAGGCATGCACTCATTAAAAGAGCACTGAACATGAAATTATGATCACTTTTAGGTCCCATTCCCTCGTGCGCATAGGTTATATGCCTGATCTGGATCATCCAGCTGCTCTCCAGAAGGCCGCTCACCTTGCAGAAGGTGACCATATTAATGACCTTCTTGAAGCATGGGAGAAATCTTCAGATTAGCAGCCAATGACAAGGATGGCGACATGAATGCAGGGCAACTCAAAGTGGGTAGGTATTTTTTTTCCCCTCGCAGTCTTCACTTGCCGCATGGCTCATAGAAAAACAATGTACCTGCCATCTGTAGTGTTGACACCCGTGCTCTCACAAAATGCATCTGTGCAAAGGGTCCTATGCTTGGTTGGCCCCTCGTGAGCAAGCCAGAAGCTCCTATCAGTCGCAGGGGCTACCTTGATCCAGAATCACCTGCAGTCTGTGCACCCCCGTCCCCCAGCTTACGCAGCTCTTCTCTCCCGTGGCGCGAAGACTACATCCACTTACCCTACCGTGACCTCAATGCGGACAACCTAGTTGCCACCATATCAAATCAAAATACCACACATGTACCCATTGACTTGTACCCCACTCCTGCATCCCTCTGGCAGGCCACTGTGTGCTCGTGGTCACTTCGCGTGGAATCGAGGTCAAGGTTGTGCCATCATGGTGGGACTATGACTTCACTGCGTCCTCAGAGGAGCCATACAACGCTCTCTTTCTCTCCAATGGCCCAACCATGGTACAAACAATGATCGACTGTATCACGCGAGCCATGCGAGGAGGTGATCAGCCTATCTTTGGTATATGCTTGTCACCAGCTTCTCGCTACTGGCAGCTGGTGCGCTTACAAGCAGGTGCATCAGGAAAACGTGAACGGTCTGAATTTTTCTTAATTCATCTTAATTTTCAGCTAAGACGCGTTTAAGAAGAGGCACCTGACTGATTTGTCTTAATGTTACTTAACCGAGTCCGAGCCTGTTGCATCTGAGATTATTCTTTAGCCCTTCTGTATATGTCTTATTGCGCCTTTCTTCAGCTTATTAAGAGTGTCAGAAAGCGTTTCAGCTGGACTTTCAGAGGTTATCCAGATATTTAAGAATCAATTTAAGTTGCAACAAGACACTCAAGAGATATCCAAGTCCACAGAAAGAGCGCACAAGAAAATCATTTGTATTATCAGACAACATTACAAAGGACTAAGTGGGGCATCAGGAACTTCACATTTTTCTTGTGGGGTTTTTGAGCTTTTTCAGACTTTTAATGACTTTTCAGCTTGCTGACAAGTTGGCAAGTCATCACAAGTCACCACAAGTCAGACAAGAACAAAAAGTTGACAAGTTGTAGTAGATACTATAACATACTACTAAACTACTATTGTAATAAAAGTTCATGCCATCTGTGTCCGTCTGCTCGACATCGGCTCACCATCCGCATGTGCCTGCTCGCCATCCGCGTGTGCTCGCTCGACGTCAGCTTGCCATCTGCATGTGCCTGCTCGCTATCTGCGTGTGCTCGCTCGACATCGACTTACCATCCGCACGTGCTTGCTCGCTATCCGCATGTGCTCACTCGACATCGGCTTGCCATCCGCATGTGCCTGCTCGCTATCCGCGTGTGCTCGCTCGACGTCGGCTTGCTACCCACGTGTGCCTGCTTGCCATCCACGTGTGCCTGCTCGACATCGGCTTGCCATCCGCATGTGCCTGCTCGCTATCCGCGTGTGCTCGCTCGACGTCGGCTTGCTACCCATGTGTGCCTGCTTGCCATCCACGTGTGCCTGCTCGCCATCCGTGTGTGCTCACTCGACGTCGGCTTGCCATCCGCGTGTGCTCACTTGACGTCGGCTTGCCATCTGCATGTGCCTGCTCGCTATCCGCGTGTGCTCGCTCGACATCGGCTTGCCATCCGCATGTACCCGCTCGACGTCAGCTTGCCACCCGAGCATGGTGTGGTGATCCCCATGGGCATGCTGGTGGTCCCTGTGGGTGTGGCGTGGTGGTCCACGCGGGCGTGGCATGGTGGTCATCGCGAGCGCCGTGTGGTGGTCGTTGCGGAACGTGGCGTCGTCGTCGTCGGTCTGCACGGGTGGACCATCTCTGATACCACTTGCCATCCCGATCCTACCAAACTCGGAGCCCCTGTTGCACAGTGGCGAGCAATGGATGGCTCGTCATCTGGTCCACAGGGGCTGCCTGAGGGTGGTGGGATTACCCTCCTCTCACACTCTTGTGAGAGGCGAAGGGGGGAGGGAGGGACCAAGGCCGATGGAGAAAGAAACCCTCCCTTCGCATAGAGAGCGATGCGTAAGGGTAGAGGGTGGGCGAGTGATCGCGGATGGCGCCCGTTCGCTGGTAGGGGTCGTCCTGCTTGTAGTGGCCTTGAGGGCTCATCCTGGTGGTGTGAGCTGGAATGGGAGGAGGAGATGAGGCAAGGGACGTACCTGGCTGGATCCTATGCAGTCACCTGCATGCAAATCCAAGCCTCTGTTTTGAGGGTAGCGCAGCCTGGAAAAAAAAGTTTGTTAGCTACTTACTGTAAGAATAAAAGCGAATTTCTGTTAAGTCAAACGGTCAAACTTGGAAAGTGGTGTCATGTTTGGACGACTCCCACGGTTGACTTTTGACACGTGACACTACTGTAAGTTTTGACTTCCCGTTACAAACACCACCACCTCCCACTTTCCCTCTGGCCTCCCATCAACCAGCAGCAAGCGACAATCTATGTGGCCAAAAGATTTCCACACACATGTGGTGCATTTTCTACAAAGTACTATACTAATTAATTTTTTTTTTCAGTTATTTTATCCTCCCCTCCGTCCAAATGGGATGTGAGGAGGATGTTTGGGATTTGGGATTAGGAGACCCCAAGGAAGTACCAGGAGCGGTAGGGTGCCGACGAGGTAAGCATATAAATCTTCCCAACCCTCCAGCTCATCACTAACATCATGCTATGCCACCACCGTGATGCGACGACGGCCACCACGACGCGACCACCACCACCACCACCACCATCACCACAGGCAGTGTGAGGGGGTAGGATACCCGTGCAGTAAGTACATAAAACGCCCCAACCCGCTACCTCACTAACCTCCCCACACAGAAAGGACTGCTCATGAGGTAGGTCCCTACCCCGGCCCCGATGCGACGATGATGATGCATGACGACGACGAACCACCACCGCGAGACAGTGCAACCACGAGAGGCTACTGAGGACAAAGCCGAGAGAGGAGAAGCAGCGACAAAACAGGCTGCGGAGGATGTGTCCTTACGCTCCTGGCGTTGCGACGACTCCACCTTGCCTTGCTGATCTCGTCTGACTGCTTCCTGCAGCGTCTATGCCTGCTCACATGGGGTCTGACACACGTCCGGCTCTCGGCTCGCATTCGATTACGCTATGGCCCACGCGCTCCACTCAACGCTTGCCGAGCATAGTGCGCACTTCCCGCATCTACGCGACAGGCAGTAGAATGCCAAGCCACATGCAGTGCCCATCAACTGGGATCGCTGCGAGCCTCTGCTTGTGTTGGAGTAGCGCTCCACGAGACGCTTCGCAGTTCCATACCTATAGCGGCTTCGAATTCTTGATCAACACTTGACACTTTACTTAGTAGAAAGGTTTATTTTACTGGCTTCTTTCTTAGCTAGCCTTCTCTGCTTTTTCATTTGACCGTTTTAGACTTTGGCATTCATACGTACGAACTACTTAAAAGGACCGCTTCCGTAGCCAATAACCTCAGCTCCTTGATACGGATCTGAGGTTAGTACCGTTTTTAGTTCTTCACACCTTATCGCTTACGCATCTTTCGTATTCACGCTAGACGCGTGAACAGGTTTGTCACTTACCGAATATAGCTCCTTGATACAGATCTGAGACGCGTGAACAGATTATGAGACCTGGTGCTCATTGATCTCACCGAACAAGATCTCAATTCGCCTGACACTTTCCATACCTAACTATCGCTTCCATGTCCGCGCCTACGCCCAGCTCGTCTACAGCTCCGCCTCCGGGAGGGAACACCCCCAACGCCGGATCTAATGCTCAGCCAGCGGCTCCAGTGCCTGTGGCCGTACAGTCACAACCTCTACGCTGCGATGTTCCGTGCCTCGAGGATGACGGAAGCAATTACACGGGATGGAAATATCAAATACAGCTCATCCTTCGCTTCCGGGGACTTCTCCCCATAGTCACAGGCACACTCACTAAGCCGGACGCGGCCGCAGACCCTCAGGGCGCCGCCGACTGGGACTTTAAGGACCAAGAGGCTTGGATCCAGCCAGTGCAGCTAAAATTCTATATC
>QFDX01000287.1:0-15621 GCA_003315875.1 Lactifluus piperatus | reverse complement strand
GGGGTGAATACGAGGACCTCAAGAGGGAGAACGGGAAGCTGTGCGATTCAGTTTTAGGTGAAAGAAGTTTCAGTAGTGTGAAGCACGCACATGTCGGTTTCCCCTGCGGATTCTGGAATCCAAGCGTATCAGACCTTTCCCTAGCATAGGCGCCAAAATTGACGCGACCCTTCGCTCGACGATGGCAAACCTCTCGCCAGGAAATATTTCACCTTGGGAACTCCTCTTGTTTGGAGTCCTGATATGGATAGTATCTTCACTTCCCGAGTCGTTGTGTGTGCGCTCATATTGTAATCGAACAGGACCCCATACTGGGTCTGACCCCGATGGTTCCGAGGGGGAAATTTCCAGATACGACGACTGATACATTATCAAAGCAGTTGCTTCCAGACGGCCAATACAAACAGGAGTTCTGGGTGAAGCTCCCTCGAGGTTAGTAGGTCGCGGTGAGGAAAACTGCGGTGGTTGAGGTACACTGGGTGGTGGTGGAGGTGGCGGTGGAGGTGGTACAGGTGATGGAGATGGCGAAGTAGTCAGGTCGATCACATTGGGACTGGACTGTCCTGACGATGAGGGAAAGCTCGAAGAGAAAGGATTACCTTGTACGCTGACCATTGATGAGGGATGGAAGCTATTAGGAGAGGTGCTTTGAGGATATCTAGGTGGAGAAAGTACAGTGGCTTTTGGAGAGCCAAGGGGATGGGATGATAGGGAAGGTTGGGGAGGAGGAGGAGAAGAGTGGGAGAGAGAGAGAGGATGAAAGAACGGGGATGGAGGGGAAGGGGCGGGAGTTGAAAGGGAAAGAGATTCGAAAGAGTCGAGACGACGAGGCTGGTTGTTATCGACTCTGACAGAGGATAGTTGTAATGGTAAATGGAGAGGCAATGGTGGTACAAGGTGAGAGTGTTCCATGTCTAAATATCGTCGTCGTCGTTGTCGTCCAAGTCGTCCTAGGAAGAGGATTGTTGGTTGTCTACACTCACTCTGCCTGTATTTACGCTTACTAAGGTTTGCACCACCGTACCCACACCCACACTCACCCACCCATATGGCCATTCATGCACATCATCACATCATTCAATTCTTCCATCAGAATCCAGTCAGATAACAATCTCAATACAGCTTCTTTCAACTCATATACGTGGCTAGCAATCCAATTATTTCCTCAATCCCACGTTCTGATATACAGTCATCCCTGGTCAGTTCCCCAACACTATCAGAGCCGTTTAGTGGACGCACAGTAGTATGTACCCGAAGCTGGGGTAGCCCAACCCAAAGCCGTGAGTGCCTGTCGCGCTGCTTCTTCTTTCGCCTGCTGCTTGTTTTTTCCCATTCCCGTACCTTTCGTGATGCCATCCGCTAAAGGACATCATTTCAGTATCCTGTCTCGGCCAATAAACTTCTCAGCCATATTCACCAACACACTCAACACTCCAAGTCAGAGCGTGGCCCGGCCCGGACTGCACTGCGGTCCATTCAACCTTTACACCGCGCTGCGCGGCAGTTTGATTGAACATTGAGAGGTATACCGACTTCAGTTGCCCAGCTGCCGGTCCGTTATGTGGAAGGGGTGGTGGAGGTGATGAAGGCGGGGGTGGATTACCGAAACTTCCCATATAAGATGATGTACCGGAGGTGGGTGGGGCAGAATCTGGGTCTATCAAAGGGCGGACCCAAGCTAGGACGCTCGAGAAGCCATGCTCCACGAACAAGGCTCCTACGTAGGCGTCGAATAGATAGCGAGTTTCCTGTCCATCATCGTCGTATCAGCGCAAAGTTGATCACCGATCTCAAGTTACAACTCAACCCTAGGCTCCTTCAGCTCTGCGCGAAAATCCGGGGGGCAAACGACCTTGTCCCGTATCTCGTAGCCTGCCACCCATTGTTCATAGGAATCGTCCGACAATGCACTTTCTAACTCTCGCTGCGGCGATTTCGCATCGAGGTGAGGATGCGAGGCGAATATTTAAGGGGTCCTGGTACTTACTTCCAACTCATTAATTGGTAGCATCGGCCGCTTCCTGAACAGTACTTCAGCGACGACCATGCCCAGCACTTGCTTCCCGAGGAAAGCGAGGCGATCGCCGTCTCCAAAATCTTCATTTGACCCAGCGGGTTTGAATGATCGATGAACATATATCGCGAGGGCGGCGTCACTTGAGACAGGTGGGAGAAGAGGTAGGCTCATCTTTGACTCGATCTTAGTACTAGTGCGATTTCGTTTGGACGTTGCCCAACCAGAGACGGGAAATGTACCACTGAAGGGTCTCTTGGAGGATTGTGTAGGGGTTTGAGATGAAATTGATTGCGTTGACAAAGGGGACATTGATATATCAGTGTCACGGGGCCCGTGCCAAAGCTTCTATTAGCGTGGAGTTACTATAAACTGTCCGGAGTCGACTACGCTGCGCAGGTTATTGATTGTTGTTTTGGGAATGTACCAATGGACTGCGGAAACGGAGCTTGGTGAGAGTGGAATTAATCATCGTCAACTTCAACTTCGAAAAATGGCTCACATTATATTAGGGGCCGTCGGAGCTGCAGTAACAGCGCATATGATGTGTATGTGTTTACAGCAAGAAGAAATTATACGAGTCCTATTATACGCTTAAGCACTGAAAGGGGCGGAATTTGAATCCCTTTGACAGCCCAGCCAATCCCGTAACGGCTACCATCACTCATCTCTGAATACCCTGCTTCTCTTGTTTCCTCAGAACTTCCCAAAGGGCAGCAACTGTGGCATTTTGTCCCCATTGCGACTCCAGTCGTAAAATGGCCTCGCGTATACTAGTCATTGCCCATGAAGCGATGGTCAGCACCGTAACATCTATGCACAAAGAATAATACCTCTTTGGCCCCGCCGCGGTTACGGGACAGTCTTTAACAAGATGATGGGCCCCCCCACAAACAAGGCAGCCCAGGTGGCTGGCCGTTTTTTGCTTCTTCCTTGCGTTAACTGGGGCATCGGATGGACGTTTCTGCAAAATCGGTTCGAGCGCTGGTGTTCCTTCTAATGGCCTATCCCTGACTGAGAAAGTCGGGACATTGCCATACGGGACCTCTTCTCGAGGGAGAACTCGCGGATCTGGACGCTTCTTGGGGTGCGAAGAAGGCTGCCGCGTTGAGGGCACCTGTGCGTGAAGTTTGGCATCCTTCGCAGAAACTGAGGCTCTGTTTTTGCCCTTCTCGACGAGTCGCAACGGTTGATTATATATAAGGTGAAGATGTCCTCGCTTCGCCAGCGTGTCGTCAATCATTGCAATTGCATCGCGCTGTCAGAATGAGGATGCTACAGGTCAGACAGCCACTATATGTCGGAAAGACGTACGCGTTCCTCGAATGACTCGCCAGTCTGCTTCGTAAGCAATATCTGGCGGAAATGCACAAGATTATCTGAATGTTCTGTCATCCCACAGACGCCTTGATGAACGTTCCCACACATGGCGCAAAGGGCGGTCTCCTGTGGATGAACAGATGGATTACGACTATTGGGCCGAGCAGAGGCCAGAGTTGACCGGCTGACAGGATCAGATGTATGTAGAGGGGCTGGGTGCCTTGTAGACGGGCCCATTGGCATCAGTGAGTCTGCCACTACCGAGACGCCAAGCATTGCGATGTCTTGGCGGAGCTCCTCGCCTAAAGGCTCGTCGCTGGAGTCCTCGGACTGACTCAGATTGGCATTGACATAAGCATCGGACTCCTCAGATGCAGATGCTATGGATTTTGTCATTTTTCGCTTCCTCCCTCGGTTTGGTTTATCTGGGCTGTCCAAGAAGTCTAACTTCTGTCGGCGAAAAGTAAGTACACCTGCTTATCGCGAGAGACGCAACTAACCATACCTGATTTTCCGCAGCAATTGCAGCTTTGCGACGGACTCCACGTCCAGTACGCTCTGTAGCTTTTGCCTGGGCTTGCTCCTTCGCAATGAGCTCCAAAGTGTGGGCCCAAGAGTCAGCGGTTTCCGTGTTTTCATGTACCGGGTCGGCCATCTCCTCTAGCCCGTCATTCCCTGCTGTCCATATTTTGGCAAAAGAGAAAGCCTGGCCAGCATCTCCGCCTGCCTCCTCGGGTTGCCCTTGTTCCGTCTCCGTCTTCTCAATTAACTTGTCAAGATCCTGCTCGGAGTCTGAAGAACAAGTGAGGGTGAGCAGTCAAGATCCGAACGGGTAGTCGTACGCACATGTGATATCGCGGGAGGTTGTCGTCTCATCGAACAAAGCCTGCGCACCATATGTCAAGATTGATCGGACATCACTGCTGCCTTCCTCGTCATCCATCTTTTGGACGATGACATGATCCAGAACCAGCTTCTTCTTCCCTGTTTGAATAATGCGTTCTGTTGACCAGGGTTAACTTTTCAATACGGCGATGGGGTGATCTTATCGCTCACCTTCGGCTGTATTTTTGGCCATTAACTTGAACACTAAGCAAGGTTTCGTTTGGCCATAGCGGTGGGCACGGGCAATAGCCTGAATACAAGTTAAACGGGGCCAGAGAAGAAGGAATAAGAAGCCGTACTTGGAGGTCCTACAGATAATTAATACGCAAAAAAACATGACAAGAAGAGTAAGAACATACCTGGTGGGGATTGAAATCAGGATCGAAGATGATGACGGTATCCGCACTCCACAAGTTAATTCCGACTCCACCAGCTCGTGTAGAGAGAAGGTAGATGAAAACATCAGACCCAGGACGATTGAACTCGTCCATCCCCTTCTGGCGCTCGGATTGCTTCGTATTCCCATCCTGACACGGGGTAAGAGGAGGTCGTGTGGGTCATGGGCATGTTTCGCTCACTAGACGCAAGTACTTAATTCCTTCACTTTCAATAAAATCTTCGATAATATCCAGCGCAATGACAAACTGCACGGGCTGTATCAGTAATGGGAATGGAATAGGCACAATGTGATACACACTTGACTGAAGAGCAAGACTCGATGGCCCCTGGACCTGAGTTTGGGTAGCAGTACTTGTAAAAGACGCAACTTCGCACTGCCGGCCACGAGTCTCGAATGAGCCTCCTGCGCGCTCAATCCTTTCGGCTCGATTTCAGGGGAAACAAGGTAAGGGTGTTGTATGCACCTACAGATATGGTAGGAGACTGTATATTGGAGAACTGGAATACCTACTTTCGGAGATCCATCAGAATGTTGTTCATGCTACTCATCCTCAGCTTCTGCTTAGAGTTCCTGGTGTCGTTAGACTTGGATGTCAGCGTCTTCAATATCTCAACATTCTTCCCTGTGGATACATCAGCAATTAAATGAGGCGCTTGACACAGCCGACTGACATACCGAGCACGGATTTATAGACTTCCTTTTGTAGTGGTGTCAAGGATACAGGCACGATAACCTCATTCTATATATCCTGAGTCGAACGTGCTCCCACATTATGGCAATCACGAACCTTGGGAGGTAGTTGAAGGACTTGACCCTTGAGACGACGAAGGAAGTAAGGACGCAATCTGTTGTGGAGCTCTTTCACGAGGTCCTCGGTCAATTCTTCATGTTCCCTTTCGAGTCGCTCAAGATCCCCCCATTCATTTGGATCAAGAAAATTCATGAGGTTAAATAGTTCCCGGATGTTATTGTTCAACGGCGTCTGTGAAGGCGTGTGGGGATGGTATCAGCGAGACTTCCAAGACAATGCACGTACGCCAGTCATGATGACTCGATGTGATACATTGAGTTCGTTCAGCTTTTTGAACAAGAGGCTGTGGTCGTTCTTAACTACCAGGAACGATAAAAAAAATAGTCACAGCTTGAAAAAAATACGACTTACGTCGCTGTCCTTCATCAACAACTAAAACTTCCCATCTAGGTATGCTCTTGATCACAGCGTTGAAATCCTTCGAAGTGATGGTGTCGTACGTGGTAACGAGCACGTGGAACTTCGCACCGGTAGTCCCTTGTATCTTTTTCGGATGCATTAGTTCGTACCGTTTAATCACCTCACGGGACTTGTTTTCGCCATAGAAGGGGACAACACGGAGGCCGGGCGCCCAAGCCGAGAACTCTCGTGCCCAATTAGTGATCGTCGAGTGAGGAACAACAACCAGAGCCGGGGCGGCGTCGAATGCTTTAATGATATTACCGATGAAAGTGACAATCTGGACCGTTTTTCCCTGGTGAAATGGGTCGAGGGTCAGGTTAACGCTGACGCAATGCGCATTGGGCACATACCAGCCCCATCTCGTCCGCGAGAATGCAAGGCTGGTGATTCCACCAGTTATCGCAAAGCCAGTTAAACCCATCAATCTACAAGTGCAGGACGGGTCAGAGACGTGAGAGTAATATGGGGGAAAGGCTACTCGACCTGAAACGGCATGAGCTTAAGATGTTGTTGGCCAAGATCTGGTTGGCTGTTTTCTTTCAAGGCATACTTTTGGCGGAATTCATTCTTGGGGCGATTTTCGAAAGCTTCGATATGCTTCTTGCTACGGAGCTTTATATGAACCCTCCGAGCATCTAGATAGCGTCCAAACGCTATTTTGAAGGCCGAATAACCTGGCTCGCCCTGGCGAGGTGGAGAATCCCACGTAGCTATGATCGCCTGTGATTCAAGTGAAATTCCTTTCGCAAACGCTGGTACTTACCTTCGTCATAGCCAAGGTCATCCCATTTAACGAAAGCCCAAACGACACGATCAATGTCATCAGCAGAGAGTTCGTCCTCCTTTCCAGCTTCCCACTTTTCAACGGTGCTCGTATTCTGTGCGGAGGGTTCTTCACCGAATTCAAAGGCTTCGTTCCACTCGCTCTGGAAATCAGGGTCAGGTGTAGTATCAACGCTCTCCTTCCTCGATTTCCTCCTCTTGTTTAATGCTCGATTACCTGGAGTCCATATCAGGAGATCCAGGACGCGGTCCACTGTCTTCCATGCTGGGGGTATTCGCCGCTCAGCGTCGGGAACGGCTAATAGAGTGGCACCTTCGGAGCGAATTTCTGACTTTCGGTCAGAATCATCTGAATCCTTATTCGCCCCGCCTATACCCCCCTCCGACACCTCATTGGCAACCTGGTCCTCTCGAACAGCATGTCCCAAAAGCTCGACCTTGGACCCATGTACCAGGAAGTTGCGGAGGAGTCCTGCATGGACAGAAGCCAGCCAGCCGTGAGGGACCCACTGTACTCGACGGTAGCTCCTGCCTTGCCATTTAACGAGGTATTCGCGGGGTAAGTTCATCTTAGGGCTGATTGATTCGCCGGGAGGTAATTCAGGCTGCTGTGCGTTGGCGGGGTCTGGACGCCAGGCAAGAATTCTTTCCGCACGGTAGATAAAGGATACACAATCAGCGCACGACCAATCTTGAGTAGACTGATAATATTTAGCAATAGCCTCAAGGTTGGTTTCTTCCGCATTATTGTCGTTTTCTCCGTCGGGCGGTGGAAGGTGCGCATAGTGCGCTAGTCGCTTGCAAAGCCTGCAGCGGAACAAAAGGCTTTTGGAGAGTATCGTAGAGTCTTGGTCCTGGCTCTCAATCCTAGGATTCTGTGCAGAAAAAGAACTCTCCATCTCCGGTACCGCGGGTTTCGGATTGATAAAGGTCGTAGAGCCCGAGAGGGGAATAGATTCATCCGCTTTCCGAGTGCCCACAGAGTCCGGGTCGAGAGCAACATTCTTGCAGCACATGCAGATACCGCCCTTTGAGCACATGGAACAGATGAACTCCGTCGTCTGGTGAGATTCGAGACCAGGCCGCCTTGGGGGAACTTGTACCGGGCGATCTTTGTTCGTGTCGCCATCAGCGGTTGTGTGGCTAGTATCCACGGCACTTTTCCCATGCATTGCCTCCAAAGCCATAAGGTCTCGCGCCTGTACGGCTTTGAGTATCTCATCGCGCTGAGTACTGGCTAAGCATCTCCAATGTGCTGCTAGAGGACATTTCAGGCTGGATAGTGGGTTGGTCAATGTTCTTCCAGGATATCAGTGCTCAACCTTACCATCTGACCCACCCGCCTAAACCGGCTAACTTGTCTTCACTGTCGCTATCCTCTTCGAGTTCATCCTGGCGTTTTCCTTTGACTTTCCCTTTCGATTTCTTCTGTTGCTGGAGTAGAACATACGTCGGCCTACGCTGACATCTCTCACACGTGTGCCTGTGTGCGGCTAGAGGACCGTACTCGAGCTCGTCGTATTCGAGATCTGCGATACTACGGATGTGCCCGTAAGCGGCACGCGATGCCTTTCCGCGTTTGGGAATACTGGGCTTGCTCTTTGGCTGTGATTTACGATCCCCCAAAACATATTCGTCAGATAATGGGTCATCTTCGTCATCGCTGTTCGCGTAACGAGCCCTGTTCGAGTTGCGGACGCGATTGGACCTCCGAATTGGGCCCGCACCATCCGAGGCACTCATTTCTGAGCTTTCATTGTTGTAAGAGATGCGCTTGCGTGATCGAGTCCTTCTAGGACTGAATGGGAGGTCGGCGCGCCCCCGCCTACTTTGGACAGCAGTGCGCCTTGTACTTCTCCGAGTAGGTGGCGATGATGCCGCACTCCATGCGTCTTCCTCAAGACTCCGATCAGAAAAATCGCCACCCTCTGCAACATCGCCATCCCATTCTTCGTCAGAGAGTGACTCGGGGGAAGGAGGCTGTCGTTTAGAGGGCCCATTCAACCTTCCACGCAATATTCTGATGAAGATTTTGGGACGAGAGTCGGGGTGAACATTAGAGGCAGAAGGGTCGAACGTGGCGAGAGCACCGATCTTCTTCCTGTGTTCTTGTGTAGAACAGTACAGATAAAGCTCTTAGCTTGAGCTATTAATCAATAATTCACTCACTATACTCGGACACGGAGTAAGGGAATGCTTCCGCGAAGGCAGACGCGTCGAACTGGTATCGTTGGACAAATTAGAAGAGGGGAGTCATTACCGAACATGAATAACACAATAGGCGGCATACTCACTCTGTGAGTTATACCAGCGGCATTCTCTATATAATACCATAGACGAGTGTTGTCACGATATTCTCCGATAATGACAGGATCCGAGAGCGGGATACTGTAGTCAAAATCTTGTGGGAGATCACGATTTGAAACGGCTTCATATTTTGCGCGCTCTATGGTAGCAAGTGGAGGTGGCTCAATGTATGCAACTGTCTTGCGGAGGTCTTTAGTTACAGAGATATCGTCGACCAATGCAGATACTGAAGTGAGAGGACTTTCAAAAGCAAAAGAGCGCGCTTCTGGAGTTTCTAGAGTGAGCATAGGGTATTCGATAGTCTTCACCGAAGTGAAGGACGGTGATCACGTCGCGCTACAAACGCGTTTGAATTTATTTATTTTATTACATAATAAACGCGACTGTAGTAGTGGATCCGAATCCGAATCCGATTTATCGCCCGCTGAGCCTCACCCAGGTCTCCAACGTCAAGTCAGAATGTCTCGCCAACGGCCCCCCTTTCCACCTAAACGCCCCCAACCCTCCGGAATTGACGCATCTATGTATCCGCCCCCAATCACTAAGCCTTTACAGATAAATCGTCCGCCTCGCCCGACGACACCGAGCAATGTCTCGGTCGTCTCTAACGGCTCTCCCATGGGACCCTCCCGTCCCCAAAGGTCCGATCTTCGGGTGAATAAGGCGCCTGACTATTCTGATCCCGACGCCACCCCCTCGGCTCGGGTTTCTAGGGAACGCCAAGACAGCGCGAGTACTACGAGATCAGACATGTCTTTCTCTAACCGTGACAATCATGGTACGGTCAATGGGAATTCGTCAAACCAGAGAACGAGGTGGACAGCCAGATCTGGCACGGACGAGTCTGATGTAACATCTCCAGCATCCCTGACCTCTGTCGTGTCTGCTTTCCAAAACGGTCTACGAAAGAAGGCTATGAAGACATACAGTGATAACCAGTGGGAAGAGCGTCAGCAAGCCATCGAAGCAGAAAGTGCTACTCAAGAACGTATCAAGCGTAGGATACCCGGGCGCAGGCAAAATGGCCCAGCTAAGGCTGGGGACATTGATGGTGCGTGAAATTGTGGTCCTGGTAATCATTTTCTGACTCCCCTCGTTAGCCGTTTTAGACCGAATAAAGGATGACTGGGAGTTCGTCATCGATCCAGAAGTAAGATTGACCTCTTCCGGAATGGTGATTTAGGGATGTAACGATCGGCCTTTTCTCAGTTCAACCCCGTAGACCTTGCTCTCCAGATTCTTGACGATTCGTCCAGGGGGAAAGATATGGGTTCATTTCTTAGGACAAAGCTTATGCTCTCACATGCCCTAAAAGGCTCAGTGGACAGTACGCAGTGTTGTTATCCTGTTTGACAATGTGCTAAACTCTTACAGAACATTTCCAGGCCTTTGCTGCTGCCTTACCCCACCATGCCTCTTTGTTGAACCACCTAGGAGATGCTCAGCAACAGATCAAAAATGCGAGGGCGGCCCTTCAAGGAACCAAGGATGCGTTGGGTAACAAACGTGCAGACCTAGTCCAAATGTGGACAAGAGGGCAGACACTGGAGGAGATGGTACGCATCCTAGACCAGATGTGAGTTCCTGCACCACTTCTGGGAATAATACGCTCAATCAGTTTTAGTGAGCGTCTCAGACTGGTTCCTGATGTACTGGAAAGTCTGATATCCGAGAAACGCTTGTTGCAAGCTGCTGTCCTGCTTGTACGAAGTCTGAAGACGATAAAAAAGCAGGATATGCTCGATATTGGAGCTGTCTCCGATCTTCGCGCGTATCTCACTGGACAGGAATCTGTCAGCACAATTTTCCCCCTTGTCACTTCTCTACTTGCCCGGCATCACTGATGAGCAGGTCTAGACCTTGAGAGACATTCTAATCGATGAGCTACACAATCACCTCTATCTGAAATCTTTCTGGTGCGAGAGCCGTTGGGCCGCTTATACCGTTGGTCAACAATCTAGTAAGCCGTTGAGTACTGCACCTTCCCATTTAACCATTCCTGTCAGTTCCGAGAGTTGAGTTTGAAGACGAGCCATTAGCTTTGAATGGTTCCACTCGAAACCCTCACTCACCAAGCACTCCAGCGACAGCAAGTGCTTCTTCATATTCAAGGTTATCCCGATACCTTCATGACCTTGCCCTTCGCCCCAATGACCCTCCCGGTGATGTCGATGATTCCAAGATTGGAGCCTCTGGTCCGGGGAAAGGTGTATCAACAGGCCCTTCGTATTCCAACCTCGGTGGTCCTTCGACGACCACTTCATTTTCGTCATTGTCCAATTTGACCAGTTCTGGTCAAGGCCAAAGCCAACGGAACCCGGAAACAGACTCTTTTACTTATATTGAGACTCTGCTGGAGTCACTCTCAGTTCTAGGAAAACTTGGTGGCGGTCTCGATATACTCGCTCAGCGACTTCCAAGTGAAATCTTTGCTCTCGTCGATAGCACTGTAGATGAGGTTAGCGAACGTGCTGAGTACAACCGTCGAGCGTCGTTGTTGTTCAGCAACAATTCGGGCCCCAAGAACCATTCCACGTATATTATCACATCAAAACCCGCTATTGCTGGCGACCCCCCATTGGACATACCAAGCTCACGGATAGACGCGACCCGAGCGCGGCATGGCTTGCTAATCAGCCCGCTACAGTTACGACTCACTGCGCTGGAGTCGTCGACTAAACATGCAGACCACGAAATTCTACGAGATCTGTTTTGGACATTATATTCCAAACTGGACGCTGTCCTGCAGGGATTGCGAGTAGTGTACGAAGTGGCGAACAGGATTGGATCGGTTAGTCGGATCGATATTTTCCTCGCACGATCAGTCATTACAACGCCCCTACCCTCAGAGGCGTGACTTCAAAGATTCGTCGGGGACCAAGCCCGGTGCTTTGTTCCCGTTGGCCGAGATTTGGATGCCTATACAGGCTGAAGTACGCCAACATCAGAAATGTACCCGACATGAATAACATTTTGTTTAGGTTCGGATCTTAGTAAACGATTATCTAACAGATGAGGAACAAGGTGTCATGTCCGGCCGCAATCCAATATCATCGATTAATGATGTCTTGCGAGAGGGTAGGTTCTCGCGAGACAGATCAAAGGTACATACATACGCCGTTAAAATACGTGGCGCTTCAGAAATGACTCTTTGTAGCACGTGTTTAGATTCGCCGATACCGATCCCAGGCTCGCTGCCAGGTCCCTACGCGAACCTGAGGATGAACTCAATCGCGCCCTCAAGAACACCGTCCCTGGCCTCGTACAAGGTACTTCGGAGACTGCTGTACAAGCCTCCTTAGCTACTGTCGGGGCAGATCAGCGGCTGCTCGGCACAGATCAACACCACCGCCTACTTGTTAGACCTGATGCGTTCCATATAAGTGTACTCTTTCAACCGATGCTCGCTTTCATCGATCGTGTGACGGACATCCTGCCCTCTGGACTCAAAGCTGCAAGAGCATCAAGTGTTGTTTTGGATGAGTTTGTACTGAAGGTTTATCTGCCACAGTTAGAGGAGAAGGTCTCTCTACTGTTTCACCAAGCTGTAACGGGTAAGACACCGCTGTTGCGTGCGATACGTGCGATTAGCTTAGACCTCGAAAGGGCCTGAATCCTTCATGCCTGATGCTTCTTCCACTTGGCTGTCGCCAGAGCCTTTAGTGAATGTGAGTACTGCGTCTATGTATGTAGATTGTTGACAACATTGTTGACTATCCCACAGGCGAGTATAACACTAATGTCTCTCATTAACTCGTTATGCGCGATGCTCAGGACTACACCCTTCCACCGGGAGAATTACGCTCGCTTAATCCTTACAGTCATTATTCAATTTTATCAGCGCTGTAGTGATCGCTTTCAGGTCCTGATATCATCCCATGCGAGCGCTGAACAGGATTCTCGGGTTGCCCTTGCTGCGCAGTGGGCACAAGTCCCGGAAACTGTTGCTTGTTTAAGCGACTTATATCAATCTTTGGTATACGTCACAGCAGTTGGTGCGCACCCATCGCGGCTGATGTTTATGACAGGAGACCGCCTCGGACAAGAACGAACTATGCCGACGAGAACGTGATGCTGAGGCGCGGTTGATGGGAGATAGGTCAATTGGAAAAGAGGACCTCATAAGTCCCTTGAGAAATGTTTCGGCGCTCTGCAACCTACATCGAAGTGTGGTACGCTTATACAATCTTGCCATCCTCGTCCTTGTTTGTGACGCTCCCAAGTCATGGTTCACAGCTGGGCTTAACCTGCTGAAGGCCGGGCCTGAAGATAGCCTTTCCCCAACTTCCGCGCTACAGATGGAACCCTCCAGCGCCATCAGCCCTTTCTCACCAATGCTGCCCTCAATCGTGCCTCCAGGTTCCGACGAAAAGCTTCAGATTCCGCTTTCAAGGGAGATGGCATTGTACGTAAAGCAGTATTTGCAAAAGATAACAGGGCGCTGATGGAACGCTTAAGACGGTTTCATGCGCTACTTAAGACATATGACCAATTATCCGAGTTGATCCTACACACTATCCGAATAGATATGCGATGCCGTGTAGCGCATTACATTGACCTCGCTATACGTCACGTGAGGTTAATATAATCTATGTACATAAGCCTTCTAACCGTTTTTCTGTTGCAGGGTAACTACCATATAGAGCGAGAGATAGGTGAACCAGACCCGCACATAATAGATCTCAACGTCGAGTTGGGAGAATATCACGACATTGTGTCCTCAAATCTGCCACCACAGGATCAAAAGTGAGTCTTCTCGTCACAATATCTACATGTCTATTCACCTCGGACAGATTTATCTTTACTGGAATTGGGTTCCTCATGGATGATCTCCTCATTTGCAATGCCCGTTATATCCCTCTTGCGAACGCTTTGGGCATGAAGAAGATAAGCCGCAATATCCTTGCCCTTCAGCAGTGCGTAAAGACGGTCGTGCATGATGTCCATGAAGGAGAGCTTCTTCGCGCCAAACAATACTACTCTCTCTTTTCCCTCAATCCTCAAGTATGTCGAGACACACTCGTGGGCTTCATCATCTAATTGTCATGTTGTCAGGATATGCTCGCCTCGATCCGGAAGCAGCAGACTTTCACTTTCGAGCAGTATGAGGTGATGCTTAACCTGCAGTGCGGCGTTGACCAGGGTCAGAAAGGTCGCTCGGGAGCTCAAGCGACGGACAAAAATTATAGCATGTACATTATTGATCTGCACGGACTAGAGATGGAGACTCAGAAGGATACCTAACAAATCTACATGATCCCTATAATAACACTAACGGATTACTTATTCAACCTGGCAAGAAACTGAAACGTCACCTCCCCGTGCTGTTTTAGACATTAGCCTAATCTCGAAGGCGAGTGACGATGACATGCACCCGAACTCTCTGGGTATCATAATGAAGTGCCAGGACCTCTGCGCAATATGAGAACGTAGGTTACTAGTGATTGAGATCTTGTTGATTCCGGATGACGAACATTTACTGTAGCTACGACATCGGAAGTAAAAACAGGTTGGGAAAGTCCAAGTAATGCGACAGTTCTACTAAGCCGGTCACGGGTTCTTATTTCCATGTTGGAACCATGCCAGATCAACGGCATCAAGTTCCGAGGCATGCGCTGTCTCGTTTCGCACGTGCAGCGATAGAGCGTTGGCAGCTAGTGATACTTCATACTTACCTGATGCGCGGCCATCAGAATTGCTGCCAGGTATATACGAAAGAATTGGAAGACGGCCCAGAAGTTCCCTATATCGCCTGCGGAGATACCTGTTCATTGGCATCCGTCGTTCGGTAGTAGTAGAGCGTGTGTGTGTGCCGTATACAGGATTGATTCTACGAGGCGGGGGAGGCCTCTCGGAAACTGGGCCAGCGAGCGTCTTGAGCTCTTCCAATAGACCTGCGGTTTGCATACCAACGCCCCGAACTGGGGGGTCGATGACCGCATCCTTTTGCGAAGGAGTCTCCTGCTTTCCCTGATATTTCACGGAAACCTCGAGTGGAGGGTATAGTCGTTTCCAATTATTTGAAAAGTAGCGCCAGCGGATGTTGACTTCTCTACGCTTGCTAAATGGCCCGAATAGACGCGCTTCTTCAGATGATGGGTCTGCCCTCGATGGCAATGTCGGCGGATCGTGAAGATGAGACCGTTTTAGGGCCTTCCCTGTAGAACGAGTATAGGGAGAGAGGAGTAACGCAGAAAGTTCTGGAGAGAACACTGGTGGACGCGAACGTTCAACGGGTGAAATGATTCGGTGAGGTACCTCTGCGGTAGGATCGGAAAGTAAGGGCTAGGAGATTCTGTGAAAGGGCTCATATAGGCACTGGATGGTAGACATACTGTCATGATACTCCACTTGAGCGGCCCTTTACGCCCATATGCTAGGTCTAAGACATGAGCAAAAGCTTGTCTGTGGCCATTATTAGCAAGTTTCAATTTCGAGTGTTCCTACGGGACGGTCAGTATCAGCGACGCCAGAGTTCAACTCTGTCACCTTTTTGAGACGATTGAAAGTTGCCTGTCGTTGCTTAACCTTGCGGCTGTTATCCAATGCGGATTTGGTGTCAGCGGACAGCTTAAGGCGGAAAAACTGACTATGACAGGTTACACATGAGACACCGAAGAGACGGGACAAGAGAACTATTAAGAGATACCGAAGATATTCGTGGGGAAGAAGCCTCGCTTGTCTCAGAAGGGACTTATA
>QFDX01000286.1:0-23380 GCA_003315875.1 Lactifluus piperatus | reverse complement strand
ACCTAATGCCTTACATCCCATTAGCCTTTTCTGAGAGCGTTAAGGCGACTAGTTCCCCATCCTCCATCCTCCATCTTCCCATCTCAACGTTCGAGTTAACGACCAATCTGATGTACTCCTCGATGTCTTCCTTTTGTCGCTTCTCATCGTGAAGGGACACAGAGTGGGGCTTCAAACAGTTAAGGACAGCCTCAATGTCCTTCTCAGGACGGCTAGTTACACAGATGCGTAGTTCCGGATGAGCCAAAGTAACAAGCTCCTTCACAAGTTCTAGGACATCTTCACGGGGAGAAAGCGTTCCATAGGAGTTGGGAGATTCATCGAGAGCATCGACGACAATGTAAATTGGAGCTTGCTTAGGGCAATTGATCACGTCCTTTAGACATCTTGTGAGTTCGATGTCACTGGGCTGTTGCGAACCACGGCCATGAGTCGAATGGAAATCGGATAGAATGTCATAGTAAGAGTCGGATTGGTCGCAAAGCTGCAAGATGAATGAGGACAATATGTCCCTACGTTCCTTCTTTTTCTCGTGTCTGAAATCACAATAGAAAAATGCCAACAATGCTGATCTTGACTTGCACATGAAGAGGATGTCCTCGATGATTGTAGAACTTGCCGACAACATGAGCTCCCATTATAGAAGATATTTAATACGCAGCATACCAGAGGATGGTCTTCCCCGCACCAGCTACATCGAGCTGTCAGTCAGACTGTAAATGCAGTGGTGGGAGATACAGACGTTTTCCATGAACCCATAAAAGTCGCCCTGACGATTTCCATTCGGTGAAAGCCTCGCTTTGAGTGAACCATGTGGCAGTTCTCTTCGCATAAGTTTTGCACGCATTGTTATGATTTCCCCACGGATCTGGAGGGGAGAGCCACTCTCGAAGAGTGTGCTTCAACTTCTCGCCTGAAAGGCGGCCTCAGTACTTCTAGCCAGCAATTTTGAATTAACAAATGACCGACGTTTTCTCTTGTTCGCTTGGTTCGTCATTTCTTCCATCATCTCTAGTACCCAGTTAGATATAGTACCATCTTCCCCTACTAAAAACGTACTTTGAATCCGCTGTACAATGTCTTGCGACGCCATGCTCTCTAAGGGACAGACGTTCAGCACAAAATGTGTTATGGACAATGTTACGAATCACTCACTATCCATGTACGACCTCATATTCTGTACAAGAAGATAGACGATCTCAAGTGTCTGTCCTGCTGTCTCAAGTGTCTGCGCTGCTGTCGTCAAAGCTTCGTCATGAGTGAGTCTATCTAGCCTCTTCAATGTCTCCTCAACGACGTTCTCTCCCAACAGCTTCATTCCAAATTTCTCTGCGTCGCCTTTAGCTGACTGACCTATCCGGAGGAACGAACTCACTCAGTCGCCCCTGCTTGCTCTCTTTAGTAGCTAGAGCAAGCGTAGACAGTAGTTCCACGATGATCTTAGTAACAACATTTTTCATGGCCGTCGTGAGGGAAACTTTGGTATAGATCTCAAGGCGTTGGACGAAGTTACCGATGGACTCGAACAATTCGAGGAGAGCGTCATAACTTGCATCGACATCCTTCGCTGCCTGAGATGCTAGATGTCAATATAACACGGTCTCATGAGCTGAGGAAAATGCCTACGGCGAGGAGGATACCAATCGCAGAAAATAGTAACATTACAGGTGGGAATGACTATAATAGATGAATTTGGTACGAGGAATACAGAAATGATAAGCGGGTTTAGACGTACTACTGAAGCGATACCGTGTCCTACTTGGACAGCTCCTCCGCCCAAGATATTGCGTGGGCCAGAGAAAATGGTATGTATAACGTGTACAACACGCCTGATAGAATCCTTGATCTTGGGGTGACGGTCGTGTCCCCGGGATTCACGGAAGGCCTGCACTCGTTCTTCGAGGAGTTTTGCGATAGACTCGACATCATCGCATGTTCTGAGTCGGATGGCGAGTTGATCTTCGATGAGGCTTGTCCCGACCTGTTCTTCGTACTTCTTAACGGCTTCCTCCAAAAGTGGTTGTAAATTAGAATATTCAGAAGAAGCACTCAAATGACGAGTCGGATTGATATCGAGAAAGCAGGAGGTAGTTGGCTGCTCTGAGGACATGACAAGGGAGTTGCGGTTAAACGAAGGAAAATTGCACTGCCTCGTATATTTGTATTGATAGTGGCGCGAATCCAAACACACTCATCCATCAGACCATCAGGCGCAAAAGTCATTTCCATATCGGTGTACTTGGACGGCAACGCTACCATTTGGGCGGATGTAAACTGTGGGAGTTGCGGACCGGAGGCCGGGACAGCCCACCTATATCTAGACCAGGCCCGGCTGGGACCGATTCCTGCCCACTGGCACGTGAGCTTGACAACCTGGAATCGCTTCACGCACTGCATGTGCCCCGTCTCCATCCACTACAAGCAAGATTGGGCCAGCCAAGCTGCTATGTGTAACAGAAAACCGATATAGCACCCTCGAGGGCGGCTCCGCGATCCCGCTCGAACTCCGACGCTTGACGAGGAGTGCAGAATTTCATCGCGGTAAATCCCATGTACCCGGACCCGTATCTATGACCCAACAAAGCAGCCAACTCTGCAACAGCGAAGATATTGTCACCTCCGCCGCTGGCCCAATATCCTGCTGACTCGGCTCTTGCGGCGTCAGGTCGTGGACGCGTTGACTGTCATCCTTCCGGTGCGTCGGTCTGACATAGGGTGCTACCCACCACCTCTAATCCTATCTTTGCGACGCAGTTTGTCATCCAAATAGCCCCTTTAGTTGCGCAAGCGTGGCAATCGTGCGAAACGCACTTGCAAACGTGTCTGCAGGTTGGTGGACCGTGACTTTACGGGAAAACTGACAGATGTGATGTTCCTTTTTACTTTTTCGTCCGTCGCCCAGAGTCGCCCAGAGGAAGGAAGAGCAAGCAACGCACCACTACACTCGGTTCTGGTCGAGATTGCTCGTCTCGCTGATGAAAAGCAGAAGCCCGACTCTAAAAAGGTAGGAGAGCTCAGCAGGGTCAGCTTCCATCAATGCTCCTTTTTTTCTGACCTCGTTCACCAGTATCTTGTTTAATTTCATTAGCTGTTGACTCGCCCGACCTCCCAATCCAATCGTTCCCTCTTTCCGTAAAGCAACCATCGCCACCTCCAATTCCGGAAACCTACCTTCCTATTTACGTAATTCTGGTCAAGCGAAAGGCCGAGGAAGAGGAAGCAGGTGCGCTGCAAGAACGAGAGGGAGCGCAAAGGTTGTCTAGACTCCATTACACTTCACAACGGGATTTGGTCACACGAATGTCGCTCGACTATTGCTTGACTGTGGCGTAGATGTAAATGTGTGGAGTAAGGAAGGCTCGACCCCGTTACGTCTGGCTTCACGCAGGGTGCCGTTCGGTGACGAATTACGCGAGGGGACTTTCACTGTCGCACTCTTGTTAGTCGAGCATGGGTTGGATTTAGGGGCGAAGGATAACAAGGGCAGGACGGGACTACAAGTTGTGAAGGAGACGGGGACAGTCGATGTGATGGAATTGCTTTCAGCGCTAACTGAGTTCATATCGTAAAATACAAGTATGATATAGTTCTACGTTGCCTGGTTCGGCCTCGTCGCAGCTGGCGACAGTCCACTCATTTGTGGCATTCTGTTTATAGTGAGCACCATGGTTTCCGCGGCCACGCCATATAATTTATCACAGCTCCGTTTTTGCGGCCTAGTGCACTTCTCCAACCTGGGCTTCGTCGTTCGGAGCGCGCGTCCAATGCCAAATAGACTCCACGTGTGGCCACCTGCGCCGATCCAAAATGGTGTTGTATCACCACGACGCCGACAATATAAAATGAAGGGATCGCCTAAAAAACCATAATTTCTGTTTTAGCAAATTTTTCACTTGTATTATATTTATTTGTCGTAATATAAAGTGCGTACTTTTCTACACCTGTTCTCTCTTATCTTCAAGGCTGTTGTGACTTTTCTTTGTTCTCAGTTGCCGGATATCCTATTGTGCAAAGATCGATTCCTGGGTGTATTGGAAGTTTGTTGAGTATGACTCTAGAAATCGAATGTGGCTGGCTGTGCCTAATGGCACAAGCTCCTTCGTAAGCAGTAGTTTGGGGTCCCGGAAATAAAACACGTCACGTAAACTACGAACCAGGAAAATGAGTAGGGACATGCATGATCCTTGCTATCCTGGAACGTCGTGAAACGCGAATACAATACAGTAATACGATAACTTCGGCGACAAGCTGCTGCACGTTTTCGTAGACGCTCGTTCGAGAAGTGGGGGTGGCATGTCGGCTTAGTTGGTGTATTGGCAGGGCTCTGAAGGTGACGGAAGGGCGAGGGAGGTGGGCAAGGCGAAACGCGTGGTTTGAAAGCCAGCGGTGCCAATGCTCATGCTGGGAAGGCGGTTGTCGTATCACCACCTCTTTAAAGTTCGGTAGATGCGCTGCCCACTTAAATATCTAGTCGTAGAGCTGCGGTTTCTCCGTAAACATGGCATATAGTCTTACCTGGCGAGGTCTGTAAGCGGAGAGGAGACGATGGGAGGCGAAGTTAGAAAAAAAGGGCACGCTACTCGTGTTCGAGGTGATCGATATCGTATAACGTGATGACACCGAGCAGCGTGATGCCTTCCTTCTGCTTCCCTCTTTGGCGCGGGCGCAGGGAAGATGATCCAAATATGCGCAAGAAGTGCTGGAGTTAGAGCGTCGGGTTGCATCGCTGTGTTCCTGTATAGATACTAAAAGGAATAACAACCTAGGTATTCTCACGCGGAATGAGAAAAAAAGAAAACGCACGGCATGATGTTGATCGAGCTCCTCTAGATCTATCCATTCGTACCGCTCACTTGCGCCACCTAGGTCCGTGCAGCACACCTCGCACTGTCGAAGAACCGCCCGGTTGGTGTCCAGTTGTCGCGTTTCGGCTCGCATATAAATAGGCGCAGGTGATCACCAAGCGAGCCATGAATATCGTCTGCAAGGGATTCTAACGCGAAGACATGCTGCGAAGGGTGGGTGGGGGCATACATCGCACGGGAGGAGGATGCCGAGAGAGGAGAGCCGGAATCCTCGGGCGTCTGGCGGCAGCGGAAGACGCAGACACTGCAGTGAGGATGATTGAAGAGGTGATTGGTGGGGCGAAGTTTGGGGAGGAATGGAGAGGAATATTTTAGAGAAATAAGGGCCAGCCTAGTAGCTAAGTAGTAGTCACTCTATACTGGCCTAGGCCGGGCCAAGCCGAAGCCAAGTCCTGGTTGACACGTTGACGTCTTTAGCCTGGCTTGGCTGGCGTGTAAAGCCAAATTGCAAAGCTGTCTCACAGCCTACGGCGTGTGCGTGGCCACCACATAAGCACAATTATGCTTCCGCAACACAGAGTTGAGTGTAAAATTGTTTATGATATAGAGAATTTTTGGATCGCAAAGGCGCTCGGAACTCGTTGAAATTGGGGGTCAAAAGCGTTTAAACGATAATGAACAACGAAATGTAGGCCACTCGATCCCTCTCATCGTAAATCCATATGCATAACCCTGTTCGGCCACAAAAAAATCGCCCGTTTCTTTCAAGTTTCAACGCGTGACATCCCAAAAAACTTAGTGCTTGTCAGACCCTTGCAATAATGGACTGTGGTGTGCTTGTTGCTATTGCAGGTCCCTTCTTTAAGTTTATATATACAGCGTGGATTAGGCATTCAGTTCAAAAACATTGAGTAAAGACAGTGTAGTCGACAGACGACGCATACACCGGCTCCCGGGCCGTGGCTGTGCTTCATCACGCGCATGACGGGCCCTCCTCTGTTCCGCGCTCCAACTCCATTCTTGTGACATCGGAGTGACTACCTTGGGTCGCAAGTCGCAAGTTTTAACGGATCTCCATCATTATTGTCTGGGGAAGTTTCTTCGGCACCACGTTCAAGAAGGAGCTGAGCAACATGTAGATGGCCTTGTAGCGACGCTAGATGGAATGGGCTCGCATTGTTGTTGTTGAGGGAATTTGGATCTGCTCCGCAGTCAAGAAGGAGTCGAGCAACTTCCAGATGTCCGCATCTTGCTGCGTGGTGTAAGGGAGTCAAATTCTCGCCGTCAAAGGCGTTTTCGTTTGCGCCACACTCGAGAAGGGCCTGTACGACGTTTGCATGCCCTTCTTTTGCTGCCAAATGCAACGGAGTTTCACTATCATTACCAGGCGAATTAGCATACAAAATTTGGACAATATGGGGCTGTCCAACTTACTTGTCAGTGGGTCCAATTTGGGATGCTAATGTGAACAGACTTGGGTCGCAATTCCCGTGGTCGTTTGGATCCGCACCGTTTTTGAGAAGGAGCTGAACTACTTCAAGATGTCCTCCTTTAGATGCTACATGCAATGGAGTATAATTAACGCAGTCCCAGGAATTCGTATCCGAGCCATGCTGGAGAAGGAGCTGAGCAACTTCAAGATGTCCTGATGCTGATGCAAAATGCAACGCCGTTACGTTATGAATAGTCTGGGCATTCACATTTGCACCACGATAAAGTAGAAGCTGTGCCACATCCGGGTGCCCACGTTCCGATGCCGCATGTATTGGAGTCCAGTTAGACTCGTTCTGGGTATTGATGTCCATGCCTCGATCTAGGAGGTGTCGGACAACACACAACTGTCCAAATAACGATGCAACGAACAAGGCAGTGTCACCGTCGTTGTCGAGAGCAGTGGGGTCAGCGCCACGATCAAGAAGGAGTTGAGAAACTTGTGAATGTCCCGCCTCAGCTGACGCATGCAACGGAGTCCAGGCATCTCTATTCCTCGCATTTGCATCTGCTCCGCGATCAAGTAGAAGCTGCACAATATGTGAGTGTCCGGATTGGGATGCGGCATGTATTGGGGACGAGTTGGAAAAGTTTTTGGAATTCACATCCACCCCTCTATCGAGAAGGAGCTTGGAAACAGCAAGGTGTCCATTTAATGCTGAGGCGAACAAGGCATTCTCATCACCGTTGTCGCGAGTCCTGGGGTCGGCACCATGATCAAGAAGCAGCTGAACAATTTGTGAATGTCCTTCTTGAGCTGCTGCATGCAACGGAGTCCAGTCTTTATTAGTCCTGGCATTTGCGTCTGCTCCGCGATCAAGTAGCAGTTGGGCAATATCGAGGTGCCCAGATTGCGATGTCACATGTATTGGAGTCCAGTTAGCATTGTTCTGCGAATTCACGTCCACGCCTTTATCGAGAAGAAGTTGGACAATATCCAGGTGTCCATTTAACGCTGCGAGGTGCAAAGCATTGTTGCCATCGTTATTGCGAGCACTCGAGTCTGCACCATGATCAAGAAGGAGCTGAACAATTTGTGAATGTCCTGCTTTAGCTGATGAATGCAATGGAGTCGAGCCATTATTATTCCTGGCATTTGGATCCGCTCCCCGATCAAGTAGAAGCTGCGCAATATGTGAGTGTCCAAATTGCGATGCGGCATGTATTGGAGCCCAGTTGGATTTGTTCTTGGAATTCGGGTCCACGCCGCCTCGATCAAGAAAGAGTCGAACAAGACCCAGATGTCCATGGACCGATGCAGTGAACAAGGGATGATCACCATCGTGGTCGCAAGCATTTGGGTCTGCGCAATTGTCAACAGGGAGCTGAGAAACTCGTGAACGTCCTGATTCAGTTGATGTATATAATGGTGGTACCTTATCTCTTTTCCGGGAGTTCGCATCTGCTCCGCGATCAAGTAAGCCCTGGCCATTGTCAAGATGTCGAGATTGAGATGCGACATGTATTGGAGCCAAGTTGGAATTGTCCTGCGAATTCGCGTCCATCGCCTCGTCAAGAAGCACTTGGACAACATCTTGGCGTCCGTTTAATGCTGCGACAAACGAGGGATTTTTACCCTCCTTGTCACGAGCACCCGAGTCTGCGCCATGATCGAGGAGTAGTTGAGAAAATTGTGAATTTAAATTAAAAGCTTCAGACGAAGCACTCAAATCACGAGTCGGAAGGATATCGAGAAAGCAGGAGGTAGTTGGCCCTGAGGACATGACAAGGGAGTTGCGGTTAGAACCAAGAAAAAAGTACACTGCCTCGTATATTTGTATTGACATAGTGGCGCGAATCCAAACACACACATCCAACAGGCACAAAGGCTTTTCCATACGTGTGTACTTGAATGGCAGCCACGGTGCTAATATTTGGTGGACCTAAACTGTGGGAATTGCCAACCGGAGGCTTGGACAGCCTGTTAATGAGACACCTAGATCTAGACCAAGCCCACTGGCACGCGAGCTTGACAACCTGGAATCCCTCCATGTGTCCCGTCTCCATCACTACAAGCAAGATAGGGCTAGCCCAACTGCTTTATGTAACAGAGACCGATACAGTATGGCCAACTTCATAGGTGGCTCCGCGATCCTGCTCGAACTCCGACGACGCGTGCGAGGAGTGCAAAATTTTATCTCGGTAATTCCCGTGTCCTCTACTACCCATTAAGGAAACCAACTCCGCAACACGAAGATATCGTCACCTCCGCTGCTGGCCCAATATCCTGCTCACTCGATCCTTCCCACTCTGAAGCCTATGGTGGACACACATCAAGGCCTTTTTCCAATGCTCGACTTCGTGTTTTCGAGAAGGATTTCTGCTCCGTGAGCGAATGACGCTTTCTCAACTCACTTCACCATTCCACGTCTCTTGCAAAACATGCAAATTTCAGAGAACCTCATATTTTATGCTTTTGAGCACTTTTTTGACAGCGAATTTGTTGCTTTCATTGCGAACCTACATCGAAACTGTGGGAACATCCCTTGTACTTGCAGATCAGATGCAGACACTTTGCCTGGCAGGTAGCTTCCGCAATACAGATCCTTGCCACGCTTTCATCGATAATCTTTATTTTCAGGGAGCTCTTCATCAGCCACGAGCAGCAAGATTGTTTAACAACGCGAAGGTTCTTCACTTAGGAAACGGATCCGCCGGACTCAAGGGCTCTCTGATGGTCTACCCTCAGGTCATGGAGAAATAGCTATGGAGATCTTGACTAACTGGAGGAGCTCAATTACTCTGATAGGGACATTAGTGGGGCAATTATAGATGAACGGAAGGCAGCTGGCTATCCAGTGCGCCTAGAATCACGTCTCTGCGGTGGTGAATTACCGATCTATGGGGAGTGTAGCAACGAGTCGCTCGACTGACGGGGATATATTCTGGACATGGTATGTGCTACTATTCGTTCCTCTCACACTAGCTCCCTGACCCGCCTGAGCAGACCTCAAGCCAAAAATTTCTGTCACTTCAGCGATCACCACGATACATTATCCCCAGTGTCAACATGCCTTTATAGTTCTTGTACCTTTCATCGTTGAGTACCTTATTTCGTGTCCTTGGTGTAGCATTTACTTCCGTAGGTCCATTTACTTATGCGCTCTCCCTATGATCGTCATTCTAGTCCTTGTCTTCCTCTAATTCTTTATGTGGTCTGAAGGAGTTCTCCTAACGATTTTTAGTGCATTCGATAGCATCCCGCGATTGAAACCTTCTGCCTCTCCACATATCGCCATCACTCGCTCCCCCACGTGTATGTCTTGTCACGGTCATGTTTTCTTGGTGGACCAAGAGAACCACCTCTGAGCTGTCATTCGTGTCGTCTCAGCAGTCTTTTTTTTCCCGCGGGTGACCAAAATTTGCCCTCACGCGTCATACGCCACTGGCACGTCCTAGTCGTAGTCTTCCGAATCATCTGAGGTTCTGCGGACAGGGTATTTACGATATCGTCCAATTCAGTTTCTTCAAAATCTGCCAGTGACCCGACTATCAAGGTACTTATATAAAGTGCCCGGCCCGGAGTGCTAGATCTGGATCCAAATATACCCGTGACGTCATTGATCTCTTTGTCGCTCTCTCTGGTCTTGCCGCGGCAGCTTGATTCAGACATGCATGTGAAGTATCATTGCTTGGAACGCACTACTAAATCCCTTCTCCCGCGCCCCAGTACAAGATCTACGATATCTAAGTGTGGTACACGAAGCATTCTAGATAAGGATATGAGCTAATTTTCCTTTTGTTTCGGGGGTAACGTTCGCAGTGGTTCCACAAGCGTAGGTGGATTTAATCCCGCATGGGCTTCCGCCTGGTAGACCTGACCATGCGGCTTTGACCTGGGATCAGCTGTCAATGAACGACGTCAAAGGAAGACTTTTGGCGAGAAAAAGATACCGTTAGGATTGCAATAATGTTGCTGAAGTTCAAGGGAGGTCTGCATATCCTCGGGTGGGCAATTATTCTGCAAGCAAGTGTTGACTGCGCCCTGGAAGGCTTGGTTAGTGCACGAACAGGAGGTGTCGGCGCTATTAAGGAAACGGGATTAGAGAGTCAGAGGACGACTTGATCAGATCGATTAGGGACGACGCACTAGGAGGTGCAAGTGGTTGGACTCTCGGCCCCGGTCAAGCAGTTGGAGATGCAAGCATTGAGGGACTGAGCAGACACTGAACCTGCTGCCACTGCCAAGGTAAGGAGGATGTTAAGACGACTGAAATGCATGGTACTCGGAAGGGTAGGGAAAGCAATTGAGCAAGCTGCTCATTTTATACTCAGGGCTTTTCAGTGAATGTCGCGCATCTCACGGAACGTAAGTCACAATGGCCTTGTTGGAATTAAGGCAGGGGAGATTGGTTAACATCGTGCTCTTACACGTTTGAGCGTAGCTACGCGCCTTCGCCTATTGCTCGTTTGTTAAATTTCTCATTGTTAATTTCTGATTGTGCCGTGAATATTTGTATCCCAGCTGCGCATTTTACACTAGGCGGTTTCTTCATGAACGTCCGGGCGCCTCATGCCGGCGGAACGTAAGTCTCACAACAGCGTTTCTGAATCAAGGCAGATCGGCTAGCATCATGCTCTTACATGTTTGAGCGCTTTCACTTATCAGTTAAATTTTGTTCATTCTTATCTTCTAGTTATGCCGCGGGCGTTCATAAAAATGTTCATTTGATGTATAAAAGATCTGCAATTTTGGTAACGACACTTGGATACACCCCGCTAATTTGTGCAAATAACCCTTCTTCTTTCACACCCTCGCACGATATCCACGATACTAAGAAAGGTATCTGAAACGTACAAGAGGGTGATACGAAGTTTTATTTGCAAGGGTATAAGTTACAATATAAGGGCACCCCCAAGAGCGACTCCCGCTATGGCGATGACGGTCGTGAGGAATGGCAACTGTTCAATGGGCGCAGTGGCTCGTGACGACGCAGCAGTGGACGAAGAAGCAGCGGAGGTAACCGTTGCAGCAGTGCCGGTGGACTTAGCCGCGGAGGAAGCTGATGCTGCGCATTGGGTCAGCTGCCTATAAACAGCCACGAAGAAAATGATAGATACCATTGGAGCCTCCGCATTCACTTTGCTGGAGTTGAGTAGCAGCCTGCAGATCCTGGGTTGTGCAGTTGGCCTTCAGGCAGGCAGATGTCGCACTCTGGAAAGCCGTGTTGGAACAGACACAAGAGGTGTTGGTGCTGTCAAGGAGGTTGATTCAGAGACAAAAAGCGACGTGATGAATGTAGACACCGCACTAAGAGGTGCAGGTGCTGTCACTCTCGGCGAGAGTGAAGCATGTTATCATGCAAGCATCAATGGACTGAGCAGAAGACCCGACTGCCAGCACAGCTAGGGTAAGGAGGGTGTGAAGAGGACTGACACGCATGAGAGCCGGAAGGTTTGGGAAAGGCAGTGAGTTAGGTGGTTGTCGATACTGGGGGTTTTTCGATGAAAGTCGCGCTGGAAGTATATACTATAACTTGCTGCAATTAAGGTATGTCGGCCAGTAACACGCGTTCACGTAATTGAG
The DNA here is from genome assembly GCA_003315875.1 of Lactifluus piperatus. Lineage (NCBI taxonomy): Eukaryota > Fungi > Basidiomycota > Agaricomycetes > Russulales > Russulaceae > Lactifluus > Lactifluus piperatus. The sequence goes on along the minus strand of QFDX01000286.1, from coordinate 11,557 downwards.
TGTGGCTGAGCACTTTCGGCTATATTGAGCTCTCGCGCGGTTACCGATGTCCGCGGACATCGAGTATTGCACATATGGGAAGGCTTCTTCAGTCTCCGCAATCCCAGGACCGTTAATTTAAGGGTAGAGACAACTTATTGGTGAGTTCGAGTGAACGCACGTGGGAGATCATCGGAGATCAACGATCAACGATCAACCATTGCAAGGTGAAACAATATATGCATGTACAGTACTAGTGCTACTCGATGTAAGTAGGGATCTGAACACAGTAAAGTCAATGCCTCACCCCCGTATCCCACGCACGCCGCAAGAGTAGTATTGGTCCTCTTTGTTTCGATTCGTAACATGTTGATGCGGCCATTTCCGAATCAACCTCATCACCATCGATCCGGGAGCCGTGTTTGAGTGACTGTTCGGCTACGTTTTTACCAATTGTGAGTCTGCTCGCTCCGACCTTCCTTTCCATAAAGGATTCGACCTGCTACGATACCTGCAATACCACTATATTGTGTGTTGCTTATAGGCCGTGACGACCTACGTGCGCAGCGAAGGAGCGAGGCCCGCGGATAGGAATGAATATTTTATGCTCAGAACCGCGGGCTTGCATGTGAGCTTTATAGAACCAACCCCGGTAGAGATAGTGACGAAGGAAACATCACAGGGTTGGAACCTCGGAAGAGGATGAGGTGTGAGTCCGACGATCCGGGTAGTTGCACCGCAGTGCTTGCGGTCAGGCCGGTCATGTGTAATCATGACGTAATTCCTGTTGAACCTTTTACAAGTCCCTCATGCCCGTCGAGCTCAAGGGAAGTTGCCACTGTGGCGCAGTGGCTTTCACCGTCCAATCCAGTACGCCAGTGCCATATCAGCTCTGCTTGTGCTCCATTTGTCGTAAGGTCGGGGGTACGGGTGGTTCGATCAATCTCGGGGCGCACGCCCACGCGCTCCAAATTATCAGAGGCAAGGGCGACATCTCGTACGAATCACCATTTGAAATTTCGTTTGTATGCGTGTTGCTGATGTGCTGACGCTGTGCGGGTTGATGGTGGATAGGATATACAAGGCAGTGTTAGACCGTGGTACACCAGAGGAAAGGCGGGCGACGTCGGAACGGCATTTCTGTTCAAAGTGCTCAACGATGCTTTGGCTGTGGGACGAGACTTAGTGCGCGGCCTTTTTCTTTGACAGTACATTGCATCGTGACAGTGCGTTGGTTTTCGTGCAGTCCAGAACTGTTGCATCCTTTTGCATCCGCAATTGACGTGCCGGATCTGAAAGTGCCTGACGAGATGCCAGTGGTACGTTGGACTTAGCTAACCCGTACGATTGATACAAGTGTGCGATCTGTCCGTATAGACGGTGGTCATGACCGGATCGGCACCACCGTACGTGCGCCTGCCAGAAGGTAAAAAGGAGATTTTCAAGGAGTACCCGGAGAGGTCACTGGAAGAGTGGCACAAGAGCCACAACGAATACGTTGTGTAGGGTCACCCTCAGCCCCAGAAATGCGGTGATGCATCATGCATCATGCATGACTTGGACTCCTTGTGACTGGCTACGTGGGTCTCGAGGCGATAAGTCCATCTGAGCTCAGCAATTTGCATGCTGTGCTTGACCGAGACCATTGCTATCTCGCTGGTTTCAGCATACCCACTAAAAACCTCGTTTCGAGTGATCCAGTCTTTCTTCATGTTTTCCTTTAGGTTTTCTCTCTTTTCACTTTGTTGTATGGTATGCACGGAATATATGTATACATGTGGATAGTGGTCTCTTAGGGTCGTATTTGGGGGGCGTGGTGTCAGCTTGCTGGTGTCCCCCAGCAAGGAACATCTACCTTGCAGTATTTGCATGGCTAGCAAAAGACCGCACAGGGCACAGGGAATTAGTCGTTATCGAGTGGATCGGTCCGGATCACCCGAGAATGTTGTATATAGGATCCCCGTCCCCGCATCTGTGTTGGTTGTGTTTTATCTATTGCTGCACCAGAGAAGGCCAGTCAAGAAAAAAAGATCACGTAAGGGATCATGGCATTTGCCCTTTTTATTTAGTAGAAAGCTCGCAAAAGCATGTAAAACTCGTCCACGGTAGCTAGGGCGCCAAGGTCCTCGGATACTCCCCACGTGAGGAAGAAGAGGCAGTGTGCAGGTGGCTATCAATAATACTACTAGTACTAGTAGTAGACCGGCGCCACCGTCGTCTCTCCTTGCTATTCCAGTACTTCCATCTCCTCTCAAGTCTCTAACTACTTTCTCTCTCAGGTTGAGTTCCCGTTCCATCGTCGTTCTCCTTTCCATACGTCCACCCCAGTTGACCCCCATTTCTAATCGCTCGGGAACTCACCTACCCACTGAGGCGAATGTCATCTTCACCTCTTTCCCACCTCTCATGGCATCCCATTCCCTCTCAGTTAGTCAAAGAAATGCAGGAATCCTTTAATCTTACAGAACTTCCCCTACGTACCTTCAAGTTCAAACCTGTTAGGAAACCTGATGGAGATCTACGGACTATCCAGGAGTCTATGAAAAAGCCGAAGGAGAATGAGAATGATGAATCAAAGCTCCTTGAGGACACGGAACGGAAAGGTGTGTGATATTTTCTACTGATTCTTGTTGCTTGTTGATCTGATCGAATGAACCCTTCGTCTCCCTGCCGTCAATTACCGCAACTTCGTTCCCTGAATCAATTCTTACTCTACTCTCGTCACCTCAATCCATATCTATTTTATCTTTACAGTCCGCATTCAGGAGCTCGATAGCGAAATTCTTCACTACCAATCTATCCTTTCATCATTCCCTCGATCTCACCCTCTGCGCGCCGTATTTCACCCTCTGCGCACCGCATTTGTCGCACTCCTGGGTGTGGTGACACTCGAACATTACAGATTGTCGAATGATGCTGAACAGTTGGACAAGTCAATCTTGCTCCAGACTGAAGCAATGCTCCTTTTACAACCCAGGACTGGTTATTGGCGAAAAGCGATTCATCTTCTATATTCCCTCGCGCGAGCCCTATATTTTCGCTCAATCAAATTTAAGCAGCTCAACGATGTCGAGAGTTGCCTCACATACCTTCACTATCTTCGAGGCGTGCCGCTTCAAGGCTTTGCCATCTCACCAAATCAAGTCACGTCAATGCTTGTATTAGCATTCAGGTTTCGGGTGGAGTTGAAGCCGGACAATGTGATAAATGATATCAAGGACATGACAATTCTCTGCCACGAATTGGTCAACGCGGATATCCCGGAAAGTCTCCTAATCGAGCCCCTTCGGGCTTTGTTGGGAGTCGCTGTCGCTGCATGGGACATGGTTGAAGACGTTCGAAACACAGTGATTGATTGCTTCCGGGAGGCGAATGTTCGCTTCCCAAATAACTTGGAACTTTCCTCGCAGCTTGCTAAATGTCTCTTCGAGCGCTATTTGACCACCTTCTCAAATGTTGATTACGAGGAGGTAGTACCCATCCTGGAGCGAATCATAGCTTCCAGTTCTCTTCAACCCAATGATATTCGCAGTCCTTTTCGGGAAGAAGCTATACGGACCATCGCGAGGCTTGCCTTTCTGCGATTCCACGTGTTCAGAAACCCAGAGTATTTGGAGGAAGCGATTTTCCGCGTTCGTACATATCTTAATGCGGGTTCTGCTGACGATCCGTTTCACTCTGACCTCTCTGATCTCTTGGAAGCACGCGACCGTGAATTTGGTGTCGAGGTTATTCAAAACGGGCTTCCCAATAGTCCAGAAATCGTCGATCTTTCATGTCTATCGTCCCTAACTGCGTCTCTTACCGATCCAAATTTTTCTCCGACAACCTATGATCAGTGGGACCAACACATTAAAGCATTGCGCTCCTTTCGGTGCATCACTGATATTGCGGAGATGGAAAAGGCGATAAAATACTGTCGGCTGCTAGTCGCTTCAGTTCACCGACAAAATCGTCCGCTCACACATCTCTCGGTTCTTACGTTAGGCTACCTTCTTTATCACGCATTTTGGAGCACTGGCAAAATCGAATACCTCGACGATTCAATCAATGCATATCGTGACAGTTTCACGACGTCAGACAGCCAATCCCACTATGCGATCGCTCCTTGTCTTCTTCAACCATACCTTTCCCGTTTCCGGCTACTTGCACACGAAGGAGACTTGGATGAAATTATGCAATTATTCTCCATGGCTATAAATGGTGCAGGTGCAAATACTGCTACGATTTCCCAATTACAGCTTTCAAAATTTTGGACAGATTTTGCGCGTTCTTTTATGCACCCTTCGGTCGCGGATGCATATGAGAGTGCCATGTCTCTCATGCAAGACTTTCTTTCCTATGCCCCTACAGTCGAGATACAGCACTTTCGTCTTGTGGCTGACCGGTATGCTTATGGGAGGCTACCGCTGAACTATGCATCGTACCTTGTCGACACAGGTCAAATTAACAAAGCAATCGAGACTCTCGAGCGAGGAAGAGCATTACTTTGGTCTGAGATGCGTGGCTTCCGAACTTCAGCTGATGGACTTAGCATGGTTGACCCTGTGTTAGCGGAGAGGTTTGTGGCAATAAACAGGGACCTCGAGGAAGTCACAATGGTTACAGAGATACATGGTAGCCGCATTGAGGACCTCGGGGGAATGGATCAAGTTGGTCGTCGGGTAGTGAAGCAACGGAAGCTTTTGGATGAGCGTGACAAGCTCATCTCACAAATTAGAATCTTGCCAGACTTCAGCGACTTCTTGATGTCACCATCTTTCGACGGCCTTCGTTCTGCTGCATCACACGGGCCAGTCATCATCATCACTCACAGCACGTACCGCTCCGACATCTTGATTATTTTCTATGACTCCCCACCTTCCTTAATCACTACCGCCAATGACTTCTACGATCGTGCAGTCGAGTTGCGCGATCGATTGGTGAATACTAGAAAGTCTCATAATCTCGGATCAAAGCAGTACGATCGGGCTCTCAAATTTGTGCTTGCGAGTCTTTATGACCTTGTGGGCAGACCAGTGATCGAGGAGCTCCACAAGATGAAGATTCCAGAACAGTCCCGAGTCTGGTGGTGTCCAACATCTGTCTTCTGCTTTCTCCCCCTACACGCGATGGGACCAATTACCTCGGATGATGGGGTGAAACGCTATTTCTCAGACCTATACATCCCCTCATACACGCCAACACTATCTGCACTGAACGAATCTCGCAAACCCGGGAGTCGAACGGCAGGAAAACCTTCGATACTTCTTGTTGCACAACCAGAGACTTTGCGAAATGCGATCCCAGAGGTTTGGGTAGTACAACGTCTCCGTACGAAAGTCACACCTCTTATCTCAGAGTCAGCGACACCTTCTAGCGTGGTGAAGGGTCTAGAGGACCACCAATTCTCCCATTTCGTTTGCCATGGTAGTCTCGAACGGGGCAAGCCATTCAATGCATCGTTCCAACTTTATGGCGGCGAACAGCTTAGGCTACTCGACATTGTTCGATCTCGACTCTCCACAGCGGAGTTTGCGTTCCTCTCTGCTTGTCACACCGCTGAGGTGACTGAGGAAAGCATCGCTGACGAGGCGCTACACCTTACAGCGGCAATGCAATATTGCGGATACCGAAGTGTTGTTGGGACGATGTGGGCGATGATGGATAAAGATGGACCGAATCTAGTTGAAGATTTCTACAAATCATTATTATCGAGCGGTGAATCGGAAATGCCATATTACGAAAGGACGGCGAAAGCACTTCGGGATGCGGTGAAGAAGCTGCGGAGGAAGAAAGGTGTAACTTTGGAACAATGGGTAAATTATGTGCATTATGGCGCATAATTTGGAAGTGTGATACAATTCCCGTAAGTCGTTGAGTTCCATTTGGTATGAGCTTAACACTTAACCTGGCATGACAGGTAGAAGAGCCTATGGTGTACGAGTTCTGTGTTCGTCGATGAAGAATTTTCCCTTACTGTTCTCGGTATCCTTGATTTGCGACTATTATACGGTTTTCTCTGATGTTTGGAAGTTTTGTTTCCATATATTCCACGTCAAGGCAAGCGCCAGCTTGGGGGTGTGAGCGTTGAACGTTGAGCTGAGGCACACATTATGTGCAGTTGGGGCACGTCGGTCTATCGGTGGTCCCTGGGGTCCTCCACTGGAAGACTAAAAGTAGGAGAGGCGAAAGCAGTCTTACATGGAATCGCCGCCTGCCAGTGTCATACGACGATTACTTATACTGCATAAGTGTGTGCTTATTCTATGACAGACATTGATAGTAATGTATTGCAGTCGCTACGATGTGAAGCAATTTGCGCTATTTCCTTGATAGGGGTTCAACGTTCAACGTTCAGCTGGCAAAGATTTTAAGAACGTGTTCGAACGAACCGACAAGAGCAGCCTGATGATGCCACTTGCTTGGATGGATCCGGACCGCTTTGATTATTAATAAGGATCTGCATGGGTACGGGGGTATATCTACCCGAGGGTATCAGGGGTACGGGTGCGGCGTAAGATTCCCATATTCCCATGTCCCCTCGGCCTCCGCCAAACAGTCCAGCGATATCCAGCTCTCTGCTTCCTCCTGTCACCCATACCAGTGCACCCTCATTTTTGCGCTCCACTTCTCCTCTCGCTCTCACGAAACATAACCTAAGCGTGGTTATGACTCAGATAAGGAGCTTCCCTCTGCTCCTGCCTCTACGTCATGGGACCACCGGCTAAATTTACCTCACCCTTGGGCCGAGTTCTGAAAACGAAAGCAATCCGTGCCTTCAGAGCAGATCACAGGATGCATTCATACTCGTTCGGTGCGTCAGCAGTCCTATTGTCCTCACGCAAAATGTTAACGCTGTCGCTCAAACCCCCTCACAGTGCGCCATAGAAGCCATTTCTGGTGTCCTCAGTACTGCGGCACGCGTCGGCCGTGAGGTCCTCTTCGCCAGCATCGATCTTTTGCATTTTGCGCCTGTCCCTAGGCTGCTTCTTGCCGAGCAGACGTTGATAAAAATATGGGATGCCGTCAATATGGTAGAGGTGAGTTATGTACTCAGTTGGTCCTTTCACAGCAATATGTTGTCAACACCATTGCATCTCCCCAGACGAGCCCGCTGACTGCTGTCTTACCGGTGCCATCAACGTATCTATCGATCATGCTGCGCTGACCGGGAAGTCTCACCCTGTGTCGGAGAAGGACAGCGACCAGTGCTTCTCGTGAGTCCGGCTTCACTCGTTCCACACCTTGTTCTTATCCCGCCGTATAGCGTGTATACCTGCAAACAAGGTGAAGTCGAAGGAGTCGTAATTTCTACGGGTGCCAGCACCTTCGGTCGCGCCGCATTGCCTGTCGGTCAGGAGGATGACACCACGAGCCACTTACAGAAGATCCTGGCTCAGATCAGTTCTTTCTGCCTTATCGCCATCGGCATCTTCGTTGTCGCTGAGATTATTGTCCTTTATGCTGGCTTCCGTTGGTCATACCGCTCTGGTCTTGGCAACATCCTCGTACTCTTGATTGATGGTATTCCCATTGCCATGCCCCCTGTGTTATCCGTAACTCTCGTCGTCGGCGCTGAGCAACTTGCCAAGCACAAGGCCATTGTTACTCGTTTTGTGTTCTCCAATTTCTCATAAAGCTCGATCAACGCCCTTTTCTCAAGCGCTGAGACGGGATGAGATTGCGTTCGACATCTCGTCCTGTGATGCTGCCCTCAATGGCGCACTGGGAATGATCGGGGTAAGGCTTCACCTCCACTCCGGTGCAATCAATTCAAGCTGGCGGTGTTTCACGCAGCATTACGGTCCGTGCAGATTGCGCAAGATCGTGCCTGCGATACAGAGGACTTGCGACAGGTCATGCGTGCTGCCCTCGCCCTGAACCACGATGCGACCATGATGGAAGTTCTACAGATTGCGCACAGCGAGATGCCCGAGGCGATACCGATGCATGTGGCATGCCGCTGCCGCTGCCACCAGCACCACCCGGACGTCGACAACGACAGCGATACCAATGCGTGTGGCCTGCCGCCGCCACCATCAGCACCAGCACCAGCACCAGCGCCACGCTGACGTGTGTTGACTGCTGTCGCTGCACGAGGACGATACTGACTCATGTGGCGCGCCGCTGCTGCCACCGGCACCTCGACGATGACAATACCAATGCGCCCTGCCTGCCGCCGCCGCCATCAGCACCAACACCAGCACCACGCCGATATGCATTGACTGCTGTCGCTGAAAAATGCTCCGGAGAGGATGAGGTAATAGTTGATTTGGAAGTTATAGAGTAGCTATGTTACCATTTGTAGTAGGTAGCTTGTGACGAACCCGCGGTATCTGCTTATACTGTGGTTGTTTTTTTTTCATACTTTCATACCCTTGCGTGTAAAGGGTATACCCTACTCTTTACCTGTAGTACGTGTAAGGGTTCTGAACTTCTTTCTGTGGGTAAAGGGTACGGTATGCACTTTCTGTACCCTCGGTATACTCACGCAGAACCCTACGCTTATCTTGTCACATTGCTAGCAATATGCATGACGCATCGCTAAGATAATGTACCATCTGCAGCACGGCACGTTGCGAAGTTCCTCCTCCAGCCTCCGACGATCCAGGTGTATCATGACGTAATTCCTGTTGAACTTTTTACAAGTCCCCCATGCCCCTCGGGCTCAAGGGAAGCTGCCACTGTGGCGCAGTGGCTTTCACCGTCCAATCCAGTACGCTAGTGCCATATCAGCTCTGCTTGTGCTCCATTTGTCGTAAGGTCGGGGGTACGGGTGGTTCCATCAATCTCGGGGCGCACGCCCACACGCTCCAAATCATCAGAGGAAAGGGCGACATCTCGTACGAATCACCCTTTGAAATTTCGTTTGTATGCGTGTTGCTGATGTGCTGACGGTTGTGCGTTTGTGCCGCTGCGCGGGCCTTGATGGTGGATAGGATATACAAGGCAGTGTTGGATCGTGGTACATCGGAGGAAAGGCGGGCGACGTCGGAACGGCATTTCTGCTCAAAGTGCTCAACGATGCTCTGGCTGTGGGACGAGACTTAGTGCGTGGCCTTTTTCTCTGACAGTACATTGCATCGTGACAGTACGTTGGCTTTTGTGCAGTCCAGAACTGTTGCATCCTTTTGCATCCGCAATTGACGAGCCGGACCTGAAAGTGCCTGGCGAGATGGTACGTCCGTCGAATCGGACTTAGCTAACCCATACGATTGATACAAGTGTGCGACTGTCCGTATAGACGGTGATCATGACCGGGTCAGCACCACGGTACGTGCGCCTGCCTGAAGGTAAAAAGGATATTTTCAAGGATGCATGTGCGCATACACGTAGTTGAGAATACAGTACCCGGAGAGGTCACTGGAAGAGTGGCACAAGAGCCACAACGAATACGTTGCGTAGAGCCACCCGAAGCCCCAGAAATGCGGTGATGCATGATGCATGACTCGGACTCCTTGTGACTGTTTACGTGGGTCTCGAGGCGATAAGTCCATCTGAGCCCAGCAATTTGCATGCTGTGCTCGACCGAGATCATTGTTATCTCGCTGGATTCAGCATACCCACTAAAAACTTCATTTCGAATGATCCAGTCTTTCTCCATGTTTTCCTTTGGGTTTTCTCTCTTTATTCACTTTTCTGTATGGTATGCACGGAATATATGTATACATGTGGGTAGTGGTCTCTCGGGGATCGTATTTGGGGGGGCCCCCAGCAAGGATCTACTTGCAGTATTTGCATGGCTAGCAAAATTAAAAGACCACACAGCCCTTGAAAGGGGAGAACTTAACACAGGGAATTGTTCGTTATCGGGGGGATCGGTCCAGATGACCCGAGAATGTTGTATAGGGTCCCCGTATCTGTGTTGGTTGTGCCAGTGTCGTATCCGCTTGCTGCACCAAAGCTAAAGAAGGCCAGTCAAGCAAAATCAATCTCGTAAGGGACCATGGCATTCGCCCTTTTTATTAGTAGAAAGTTCGCAAAAGTACATAAAAATTCGTCCACGGTAGCTAGGACGCCAAAATAGGCCCTCGGAAGTGAGGAAGAAGATGCAATGCCTGTGGCTGTCAATACTACTACTAATACTAGTACTAGTAGACCGGCGCCAACGTTGTCGCTCCTCGCTGTTCCAGTACTTCCATCTCCTCTCAAGTCTCTAACTACTTTCTCTCTCGGTTGTTTTCCTTTCCACCGTCGTTCTCCTTTGCATCCCCCCACGCCAGCTGACCCCCATTTCTACACTCTCGGGAGCTCACCAACCCACTGAGACGGATGTCGTCCTCACCTCCTTCCCGCCCCTCAATGCATCCCATTCCCTCTCAATTAGTCAAAAGCACTACAGATCTAATTCCATCGACAGAACAGATAGAAGCGCAGGAGGCTAAACTTGCAGAACTTCACCCTCATACCTTGGAACTTGCTAGGAAGGGTGATGGAGATCTATGGACCATCCAGGAGCCTATGAAGAAGCCGAAGGAGAATGAGAATGACGAATCAAAACTCCTTGATAACACGGAACGGAAATGTGTGTGATATCTTCTACCGATTCTTGTTGCTTGTTGATCTGATTGAATGAACCCTTCGTCTCCCTGCCGTCAATTACCGTTCGTTCCCTGAATTTTTATATTCTACTCTCGTCACGTCTATCCATATCGATTTCATCATTACAGTCCGCATTCAGGAGCTCCATAGCGAAATTCTTCACTACCAATATATCTTTTCATCATTCCCTCGATCTCACCCACTGCGCGCCGAATTTGTCGCACTCCTGGGTGTGGCGACACTCGAACACTATAGATTGTCGAAGAATGCTGAAGAGTTGGACAAGTCAATCTTGCTCCTGACTGAAGCATTGCTCCTCCCACAACCCACGACTATTGATTCGCCAAATACTATTCCTCTTCTATTTTCCCTCACGCTCGCCCTGTATTTTCGCTCGATCAAATTTAAGCAGCCCAACGATGTCGAGAGTTGTGTCACATACCTTCGCTATCTTCGAGGCGTGCCGCTTCAAGGCTTTGGCATCCAACCAAATCAAATCACGTCAATGCTTGTATTTGCATTGAAGTTTCGGGTGGAGTTAAAGTCAGACAATATGATAAATGATATCGAGGACATGGCAATTCTCTGCCACGAATTGGTCAAGGCGGATATCCCGGAAAGTCTCCTAATCGAGCTCATTGACGTCTTGTTGGGAGTCGTTATCACTGAAGGGGGCATGGTTAAAGAAGTTCAAAACACAGTGATTGATTGCCTCCGGGAGGCGAATGTTCGCTTCCCAAATAACTTGAAACTTTCCTCAAGTCTTGCAGACTCTCTTGCTTATTGTCTCTGCTTGCGCTTCTTGTACACCTACTCAAATGTTGATTACGAGGAGGTAGTGGCCATCCTGGAGCGGGTCATAGCTTCCAGTTGTCTTCAATCCAACGATATTCGCAGTCCTCATCGGGAAGAAGCTTTACACACTATCGCGAAGCTTGCCTCTGACCGATTCAATGTATTCAGGAAGCCAGAGTATTTGGAGGAAGCGATTTTCCGCCTTCGTACATATCTTAATTCGGCTTCCCTTGATGATCCGTGTCATTCTGAGCTCTCT
>QFDX01000285.1:976-12747 GCA_003315875.1 Lactifluus piperatus | reverse complement strand
CGGGGGGTGGCCATAGACGACAGATAGAATCATTGATGCTGCAGCGCGCTGGACATGTTGTTCCCATTGAGCAGGAGTCTTGAGCGTGTCTGAGGCAAGAAGGAGAGCCTCTGTGATTTGCTTGTCATAGAATCGTTTAGAGGCATCTTTGGCAAACCCCACGTTTACAGCTTTGCGCAACCGACGCCAACTGAGTTTCGTTTAATGATTTGCTGCTTCGAATCGGAAAAGTAGGAGCCACTTACACATTACCAAACCTGGCGAATGGGATGAGGAGACCACCAGTCATCTCGGTCGCAACAATAAGAGGAGCCCGATCTGAATATTTCCCGGCACGTCGATCGAGCAGGTCTGCAGCGACTTTCTGAGAGTTGAGGATGACCATTGACTGACCAGCAATATTGAGGTAGATAAGATCACCTAGACCGGGAGGCTCAGATGTCAAAACTAAGCAGAGAGCATATATTGGTGGCGCACTGACCGTATTGCTTTCGCCATTCTGTGTACTTGAGCCACTGAGCAGACTTCAACTCGAAGAGATTGCCTATGATTGGATAACCACGAGGCCCTGGAGGAACCTTCCTATATGGGCTGGAGATGTAACGAGCTGTGCCAACTAGTATAAGACCGAGAAGGACAGCGATGGCGAGTATTGGTTTATGTTGAATTGCTTGTAGTAGCTGAGGAATGATAGAGAAAGAGGACATGGTTTTGATCCTGTAATCTGCGGTATGACTGAGTTATCCGTAGCACAAGCCAGGATACCAGGGACGATAGCTCACGAGCAACGAGAGGCAGTTATATATGCGCTCTCCGGTGATTTGAATTGTTTTGAATCAGGGTCACCCAACGAACGCATTTGAGGCAGCTTCACTGACTCAGTGAGGCTCGGGAAATAATATCAAAGCCATGAACGCATGAGAGCTGGGACAGTTGGAGGTGCACTACCGGAATCCGGGGGGTATTGGCCTCATTTTCAGAAATCCCGAGATTGCGACTCAGGCAAGGGATGTGCTGGTGGAGACGGTGTTATTAGGCTACTGAGCTGTAGGACCATATGGGGAGTACACTTCCGGAGGTTTGATAGGCATTAGCCATTGAGTGGAGTCCCCGTGACATCGGGAGGGGATCGACAGGTATTGGGAATTCGGTCGACTGAGCCCTGGTTGTGTCACTATCACCTCATTGCATTGTAAGATCCCTATGGGTGCATCTGCTTGCTTCTCTTAAACTCTTGACATGTATATCCCACTGGTGCTCAGCGTCAACGCTTGTCGTACTAGCAACGGTCTCGCCTTCAAGTTGTACCATTACTAGTATGTCAGTTAACTCTCTCTTTTTCTTCCCTCTTTCGAGTCTCGGCGACTCGGATGCGCATCCTTTACGAGATTAGATGTTCTCGGTCAACCAATCTATGACCGTATTGCTCCAAACAGCAATAAATTTTTGTCCTTCCATTTTCACCATCACTCTATCCCTGAGTCCAGTCTTGGCAACTGTGGTGTTTTGGGTGACTCATCTGAGCGCTTACACGCAAATCCTCTTACGCTTCTCTTTTCTATCTGGCTCGATTCTCCCTCCCTGCGAAGCATCTTGTCAACATGTCAACCGGGGGCTATATGTTACCCAAAATGTCAGCGTGCCAGTTCTTCAGTCGTGTTTCTCCCGCAAATTGCTGTGTTCTACCCTGGCTCGATACACAATTGCGAGTGGAGCTCATGGTGTCGTCTACTGTATATCTGCCAGACAACTGCTTTCTTTCGTACTATCACGTTTGGTACCGCAGTTGACCAGAAAAAACAGCCTTCCCTTCCATACCTCCAGCCATCCGTTTCGGACTCATGGCGAATGACTAATGTAATGTAAGATCAGATCACGTGCTGGGCCCAGAACGGAACGAAATACTGTAGCTCTTCAGATGGAACCGAGCAAGCCAAAAATGGAGCGCGCAAGACCTCCGTTCCACTTTCTGAGCATCGCACGTGCCTCGTCTATACCCCTATCTAGCCCACGGGCAGAGAGAGTATATCGGCGGGGTACTGACCATATTGCTTTCGCCATTCAGTGTACTTGAGTCACTGAGCAGCCCCAACTCGAAGAGATTGGCTATGATCGGATAACCACGAGGCCCCGGAGGAAGCTTTATATATGTGCTGGTGATGTAACAAGTTGTGCAAAATAGTATAAGGCTGAGAAGGACAGCGATGGAGAGTATTGGGTGGTGTTGAATTGCTTGTAGTAGCTAAGGGATGAGTGAGGACGCAGAAGCCTCGCGTAGGCCAATTGCGGAGATGGAGAAAGAGGACATGGCATTGACCCTGTAATCGGCGGTATGACTGAGTGATTTGTAGTACAAGCCAGGATACCAGGGACGACAGATCACAAGCAACTAGAGGCAGGTATATATGCGTTCCCCGGTGACTTGAAATATCAGGAATCAGGGTCAGATAACCAACGCATTGGAGGCTGATAGTGTTTTTGTTTTTCATGACAATTAGATCGTATGTAGGGTTTCTCAATTGAAGACCGCTGTGTTAGGTTGGGGGGGGGGGGGGTTCACTGGATGAACGCGGCGCGGGGAATAATATCAAAGCCATGAGCGCATGAGGGCTGAGACAGTTGAAGGTCACGGTCTGCACTACCGAAATCCGGGGTAGTGGCCTCGTTTCTAGAAATTCCAGAGAGGGCGGCTCAGGCAAGGGCACTGGTGAAGACGGTGTATGCTAGGGTCTACTGTAGGACCTACCGTGACCATATGGGTTCATGGGCGCTTCCCGGATTGGCCACAAACGCGGTCCGTGACAATCGCGATCGATAAGGTATTCCCATCAGTTCAGTCGACTAAATCGTTAATCCTGATTAATTAGGCCTGATTGGTCAGATTTTCAAATGCCCACGTGTGAACATCTCATCTAATCACCATTCCCATGTCCATGTTCACCTCCCTTGTAACAGTCATTCCCCTAGTCCACCAGCTTGCTTCTCTTATACTCTTGACATGTATACCATACTTGTGTTCAGCATCAACGCTTATCGCACTAGTAACAGCCTTGCCTTGTGTCACAATGTCAGTCAACGCTCTTTCTTTCCACTTTCGAGTTGCGGCAATGCAGATCCTCTCTTATATTATTATTCCTCGGCCAATTAATCAAGGCCGTATTGATCCCGTCTTTCGTTGTTATTCTACTTTCCACCTTGAGTTTAGTCTGCACAGCTCCGTGGGCAAATAAATTTTTGTCTTTCGATTCTCACCATCACCGTACTATCCCCTGACTCCACATGGCAATTGTGGTGTTTCTGGTGACTCACATGAGCTTTTACAAACATCTCCCTCCGCCCCTCTTGTCGATCTCTCCCTGCAAAGCGCCACCTTGTCAACGCGTCAACTTGTGGGTATATATTACCCAAAATGTCAGGGTGCCATTCGAGAGTTCTTTACTGGTGTTTCGCCCGCGAATTGCTGTGTTCTGCCTGGCTGGATTCCAACCCCCCCACACAGTTATGAGTGGAGCACATGATGTCATCTACTGTATTTAGTTGCTCTCTACCAGAAAACAGTCACACGCTTTCTTTCATGCCATCACGTTTGGTACCGCAATCTACTAGAAAAACAGCCTTCCGAGTTCGGCTCATGCCTCTAGCTATCCGTCGGACTTTAAATGTTCATGTAATGTATACATTCCCATGACCTCAACAGCATGCGTTCCTACCACTCCCAGTATCATGATGTCCTACCTGTGCTCACCTACGCCCCTTGTGCTTCCTGATCAACGTATGGCGAACCATGATGGAGAGTGAGTAATGTAGCTCCGTTTCGGATGCGTCGATCTCAAGGCTATTGTTACGGTGATGTATGCCGGACCTATTCTCCCATATTTTGCGAGACAATCGGAATGGGCCCTAAGGAGCACTTATGGCCGTCGGTGCTCCTGGCTGCATCTAGTTTCTCTTATTCCCCACAGCGGGTGCAGAAATAGTTGTATTTACATCTTTATCTGAGAAGGCAGACTTAGCGTGAGCACCTGTGCAGTGGGCTGACCCGGAGGTTCGTTGTGCAAGTGCAGTAGTAGAACGTTAGCACAGTAGTGTCATTCCTCTCCGCTTACGAGATAACAGCTTCGCCTGTTGTAGGCCAGCAATTGGTAGTTGAGAAATGCCAATGTGGCTGTCAGTGCTGTCTCAGACGGAACTGCTCATTTTGCCTCATTTTGCCTTCCTTCATTCACTCGTACCACCCATCTCGCTTCTTAGCGCTCTCCCTTTCTCTGCCACCTTGAGTGATGTTGCACTGATGTTGCAACAACTTGTCGGTGTACCACCTAGCTATATACTCTGCCCAGTCCTGCGCTCCGCAACGCCACCTCACCCGTACCTCCCTCTGCATCCAGGGGCATGATACCCTACTGTACTATATCGTATATTGTTCAGGTTTACTCTCCCTCAAAGCGATACCCTGCCAACCTGTGTGTCTTTCTTGTCCCCCCCTGTGGGCCCTGTCTTGGACTGTTTGCTGAAAGTCATGCCTCCGTTCACGGCTCACACCCGTTTTCGTTCATTCCCTCAAGAGAGCACGACACACAGTATAAAGAGCTATTGAAGGTAGATGTTTTCTCATGCTTTACCTATCACACAGACGAGAGCTAGTATTGACCGTAGTGGATGATGGTAAGCGCCTACGTATGAGCGTACTTCAAGATGAGCGCACTGAGCGGTTATATGAATTACGACCGTGACGGAGACCGCACTGTTCCCATTCCCATATATAGTTACAGCCCCCGCAGCTCCCTCTCTCTATCGAGGAGGGAGAGAGTCTCTGGGAAACGTGGGGTGATCTCGCACTCGAAAGGAACCGGACCTCTGTAGGAGTTCACAAAAGTAAGTATCACATTCCTCTGAGCAAGAGGTAAGCCGGAAGGCTTACACTACAATTCCATGATCGACGAATCCGTCAACGTCTATCGGAAGCAACTCTCCCGATGCGTCTTTTTTCCGCTCTATCTTGCTCGCCCACAACACGACCGCAATGTCGATGAAGAGCGAGTTATTGGTTACGTGACGCCCAGGGCATATCCTACGGCCGAAACCATAAGCAACATGGCCTTCCTCTTTATTGCTCTGCTGCACGGGCGCAACTTGGCCGTTGGCATCTAGATATCGTGCGGGGTTAAATTCTGCGGCGTCCTCTCCATAGATAGCTGGATCGCGGTTCATGTGCCATACATTCGGGATGCAGATTGTGCCCTTTGGAATGAACATCCCTTCGTACCAGTCATCTTCAGTGCACCGATGGGTCATGCCCAGTGGAGTGATGTTGCGCCAGCGTAGCGTCTCTTTGACCATGGCACGAATGTAGGGAAGGTGTGGATAATCTGCAAATGTCGGCAGACGACTACGTCCCACAATTGCGTCGAGTTCTGCTTGTGCGCGAGCCTGCGTATCAGGGTACGCAAGCATCGCAAGCGCCCACCAAGACATCATTGTCGAGGTAGTATCAGCACCACCAAGACTAAAAGTGGTGCAGATTAGGAATTCCTTATTCTGTCGAGGATATTACGGCACCACTCACAACATGGCACCTGCAAGCCACGAACATTCTCTTAAGGACAGTTGATTTTTCTTGGCATCACGAATCAATGTCGCGCTTAGACATTCATCCTCATCTCCCTTTTCCTGTGAGGAACAAGCCTTAAGTATTATGACGTATAACCCAGCATTGAAGAACACACATACAACGTTAATTTTCACTGGTTCCATAAGACGTTCAAACATTTCCGAGTCTTCTTTAAAAGACCTATCTGCAACTCTCCTCCACTTCGCCAGCCTCGTTTACATCAGCCTCGGTCGGCAAAACTGCAATACATTGACTTACCTGGGGGGAAGATATCGCATCCAATGGAAATACTCGACTAGATGGGCTCCTGGATAAGCGGCCTGCATGAGACGGTGAAATACATCGAGGATTATTTCAACGATATGATTTTTGTCAGTCGTTATTGGGGGGTGGCCATAGACGACAGATAGAATCATTGATGATGCAGAGCGGTGGACAATCTGGTCCCATTGTGCGGGATTGGCGAGTGAGTCTGAGGCAAGAAGGACAGCCTCTGCGATTTGTTTATCATAGAATTGTTTAACGGATTCTTTGTCAAATCCCTCCGTTGCAGCCTTGCGCATCCGACGCCAACTGATTTTTTTCATTTCATAAGTTGCTGAGCCGATTCGGAAAGTAGGAGCCACTTACACGTCTCCATACCTGGCAAATGGGAAGAAGAGACCACCACTCAGCTCGGTCGCAACAATAAGAGGAGGACGATCTGAATATATCCCGGCACGTCGATCGAGTAGGTCTGCGGCGACTTTCTGAGAATTGAGGATGATTATTGGCTGGCCAGCTATACTGAGGTAGATAAGGTCGCCTGGTCCGATAGGGTCAGACGTCAAAAGAAGGTAAAGAGCGAATATCAGCGTGGCACTGACCGTATTGCTTTCGCCATTCTGTGTACTTAAGCCACTGAGCAGACCCCAACTCGAAGAGATTGCCTATGATTGGATAACCACGAGGTCCCGGAGGAAGCTTTCTATATGGGCTGGTAAAGTAATGAAGTGTACAAAATACTATAAGGCCGAGAAGGACACCAATGGGGAGTATTGGGTTCTCTTGGATTGCATGTCGTAGCTGAGGAATTGAGGACTCAAAAGCTTCGCGCAGGCCAATGGAGAAAACGGAGAAAGAGGTCAAGGCTTTGAACATATTGAATGACTCGATGCTTAAGAGAGCTGCGGGCAGGCAAGGGGAAGGCAAAGGCGATCTATCATTAGCTCGAGTGCTGTATTTATGTGAACCGATGCGGCCTGATTGGAACGGCGTAAACTCTATATTGGAGGTTATTTCATATGTGAGGGAGAGGGTGTGGGAGGGTGGACGTCCTAGTCAAGAGTCAGAGCTTGAATATTACAGTACCCCTTCTGGAGGTTTGCGGAATATATTCGTACGCATCAGCAGAAAATAGGGTAGCAATAAAGCGCAACATCGCGTACATAGCGTCTGGAGCCTTGTTGCAGCCCCCCCTGGTTTATAGTAGTGAGTAGCGGCGTGCCTCAATGTTAAGGCAGATGTTGTTGACAAGAAGCAAACTCATGCCAGTGTGCCCGTGACGACTTGTCACGTGGATAAAGAATATATCGGAATCTCGACGATCCTAAAATATCGTCAATAGGAACACTTCAAAGCATAATGTTTGACATTCCTGTGAAGTTTTGTCCTTATCGAAGCGCTTGATCCTGAGGATTTTCCCTCGGAATGCCAGTATTGGCAGCAAGTCTGTCGATGGTGATCCCAGTCGGCGACGTCAATCAATGTATCAACAAACATCGACATGCGACGGATTTTTGCGTTTCGTCGACAGCAGAGTAGTTTCCATCAACGATAATTGATTTATGTTGGTGTCAGGATGCTAGGCTTGTATTCATTACTGTAAATAATCTACTTTGATGCTAATCGATGTATTGCGGTGTCTATTGATAGCTAACGATGCTCGGTGATCGTCCGTCCTTCCATACCCCCCTGCTTCCCCTCCCGCGGCACCTCCAAATTGCTCGTTTCTCGCCAAATTCCTCTATAATAAAGGATGTGTTAGCATGTGGTGCGATGCAGGAGCGTCAGTTGACGGCGGAAAAACTTTACTGGGCTGGGGAGGAAACGACATGCCTCGGGGCGCTTCTTAGAGCACGAGCTTTTCGTTAGCAAGTTCGTCGCGCAGGGCTTGTAGACCAGAACCTTGGTTGAGAGTGGGCTACTTGACAAGCTCTTGAATTTCCGTCTCAAGCGTATGTACTGTATATGCACCTTGTACTCGCCTACGAGCACCCCGAGGTCATTTAGGTGCTGTTCCCTTGTCTTGCATAATTTCCCCGTGGCCTGCGTAGCTTCTTCGCTCACATAACTAGCCTAGCAGATGGATCAACGGAAAGGGACACCATTATCATCATCAGGAGTGGAACGCACGTTGGGTGCCTGCAAGAATCCAACTTCTCGCTCGGCGAGTGCCGCAGCGCACTTTACCCTCACTGCACGGGTTTTGGCAGCTTGAGAGGCCTGGAGGAACGTATCGGCGGTGGCGCGGGGGTCTATCTCGCATGCCAGTGCTTCGGGGAGATGTGCGTGTTCAAGGTGTAATGCCGATAAGCTCTGAGTAATCGAAACGGGAGTTGAGGCAGGAGTCTCGGCCACGGCGTCCCTCTCTCTAAGGGGACCGCATCAAACAAATTAGAAAGAGATGTGGGGGGATATGGGGCCCCACCACGCTTCACAGTCTGCATGTGCTGCCTGTAGCTCCGCCTCGAGGCGCACAGGCATGCATACATGCTATAGATGCAATGGGTGCTGTGCTATGTTGATCGAGTGAAAATGAGCGGGGTGCATCGCGGCAAAAATAAAATCGAGCATCGGAGCACTCTTCTTGGTCTCGTACCCATCCTGCTCAAACACGCCCGAACCGCGAGCAAAGGCGTGGCAAATGGGTTCATCAAAGTCTGTGACTATGCTCTCAAGCTGCGCGCGTGTTTAGTTTGACACAGGCAGAAGCTGGTTTTGGCCGAGCGTCACGGGTAGGTGAGGAAGTGCGCTGCTGATGAGAGCCGGCAGGGTGTGGTGCGGCTTCGTAGTTGGGTGCTTGGAAAGTGGGAATGGCGGTTCTAAAACGTTGAATTAAGGGGTAGTTTCTGTTGATAAGAAACGCAAGGTCGAAACTGATATGATAGAACGATGAGCATGTTTGATGGTGGGTAACATGATGCTGACGGAGTGTCCATATTCTAGAGGACAGAGGTTGCAAATGCGTTGACAAAATTTCATGTTGCCAAGTGACGGCATTCGTATAACTCGCTATACTGTAAGTTACTAAATTTGGCAACTAGATTGGTGGGGCAAAGCCGGACGTTGCCGAGCTTCGTCTCTCTCTATTCCAGTGACATCTACGTGCGTCAACCGACATCGACGGATTCTTGACTGGGAGGCCTCACCGGCCTCACCCCTCTCACCATAAATCTTGTAAATTATGTTCTACCCTATTCCAAAACATAGTCACAGCCTTTAGAGTCACCATGTAAACTCCTGTTCAGCAGGGGCCACACCTTGAAACCGGTCTGCAGCAGAATATCAACCAGATAATTTTAATCAAAGGGTCAGCTCGGGTCTCAATCTCGCACAACCCGGGCTGCGATTCATCACTGCATCACTGAGCCCGCAGCTAGGCTCGGCTAGACTAGGCTTAAGGCCGCTTACGGCCTGGCACCCCTCACTAAAGTAAGTTACTAACCCGATTGAGGCGGGACATTCCCATTCAAGTTTACGCACTGACGCAATCAATGTATAAGTGTATACCATCAAAGTTCGCAGAGACTTCCACGGAGTACGAAAAAACAGAACAATTCTAATTGGCGCCACTAGTTCAGCAACAAAGAAAGACCATAATTTGGCGTTACTGTGTTATGCATAGTATGCATAAAACAGTTTACCTATCTAATGAAATTCTAGACCTTGCCCAATGAGATTCGTATCCATACTTTACAACCCCCGCACCTCCCTCTCTTGCGCCAGGAGAGCCGGAGCCTCTGAGAAACGCGGCGTGATTTCACACTCGAAAGGAACTGGACCTCTGTAGGAGTTCACAAAAGTTAGCATCCCATCCCACTTAGCAAGAGATAAGTCGGAAGACCTACACTATAATTCCGTGATCGACGAACCCGTCAACGTCTATCGGAAGCAACTTTCCCGACGCGTCTTTCTTCCGCTCTATCTTGCTCGCCCACAACACGATTGCAATGTCGATGAAGAGCGAGTTATTGGCTACGTGACGCCCGGGGCATATCCTACGGCCGAAACCATAAGCAACATGACCATCCTCTCTATTTCCCTGTTGCACGGGCGCAACTTGGCCGTTGACATCCAGATATCGTTCCGGATTAAATTCTGCGGCGTCCTCACCATAGGTCTCTGGATCGCGGTGGATATGCCACATATTTGGGATGCAAATGGTACCTTTCGGGATGAACATTCCCTCGTACCAGTCATCTTCGATGGATTTATGGGGTAGGCCCAGTGGAGTCATTGGACTCCAGCGTAGCGTCTCTTTGACCATGGCACGAATGTAAGGAAGGTGTGGATAATCTGCAAATGTCGGCAGACGACTGCGTCCCACAACTGCGTCGAGTTCCGCTTGTGCCCGAGCCTGCGTCTCGGGGTACGCAAGCATCGCGAGTGTCCACCAAGACATCATTGTCGAGGTAGTATCGAAACCGCCAAGACTAAAAGTGGTGCAAATTAGGAATTCCTTATTCTGTCGAGGATATTACGACAACACTCACTACATGGTAGCTGCAAGCCACGAGGCTTCTCTGAAGGATAGTTGATTTTTCTTGGCATCACGAATCAATGTCGCGCTTAGACATTCATCCTCATCTCCCTTTTCCTGTGAGGAACGAGGCTTAAGTATCATGATGTATAACCCATAACCGGAGAACCACACATACAACGTTAATCTTCACTGGTTCGATAAGGCCTTCAAACATTTCCGAGTCTTCCTTGAAAGACGCCTCTGCAACTCTCTTCCACTTCGCCAGCCTCGTTTACATCAGCCTTCGGTCGACATCGCTGCAATATATTGACTTACCTGCGGGGAAGATATCGCATCCAGTGGAAATACTCGACTAAATAGGCTCCTGGATAAGCGGCCGAAGTGAGACGCTGAGCTACGTCCACGATTATGTCAAGAATATGATTTTTGTCTGTCGTGATCGGGGGGTGGCCATAGACGACAGATAGAATCATTGATGCTGCAGAGCGGTGGACATAATGATCCCGTTGAGTAGGATTAGTGAGCGAGTCTGAGGCAAGAAGGACAGCCTCCGTGATTTGCTTATCATTGAATCGTTTAACGACATCTTTGGCAAACCCCAAATTTGCAGCTTTGCGCAACCGACGCCAGCTGATTTTAATTTCATGATTTGCTGCATCTAATCGAAAAGTAGGGGCCACTTACACATCTCCATACCTGGCGAATGGGAAGAAGAGACCACCACTCATCTCGGACACAACAATAAGAGGAGGGCGATCTGAATACTTCGTGGCACGTCGATCGAGCAGGTCTGCAGCGACTTTCTGAGAGTTGAGGATGACCATTGGCTGACCGGCTATATTGAGGTAGATAAGATCACCTGGTCCGGTAGGCGCAGACGTCAAAATTAAGCCGAGAGAGTATATCGGTGGGGCTGACCATACTGCTTTCGCCATTCGGTGTACTTGAGCCACTGAGCAGACCCCAACTCGAAGAGATTGCCTATGATCGGATAACCACGAGGCCCCGGAGGAAGCTTTCTATATGGGCTGGAGATGTAACCAACTGTGCGAAATAGTATAAGACCGAGAAGGATAGCGACGGAGAGTATTGGGTTATGTTTAATTGCTTGTAGTAGCTGAAGAATGAGTGAGGACGCAGAAGCCTCGCGCAGGCCGATTGCAGAGACGGAGAAAGAGGACATGGCCTTGACCCTGTAATTTGCGGTATGACTGAGTTATCTGTAGTACAATCCAGGATACCAGGGACGATAGATCACAAGCAATGAGACGCAGGTATATATGCGTTCCCCGGTGACTTAAAATATTAGGAATCAGGGTCAGATAACCAACGCATTGGAGGCTGATAGTGTTTTGTTTTTCATGACAATTAGATCGTATGTAGGGTTCTCAATTGAAGACCGCTGTGTTAGGTTGG